>VXBL01000258.1:401131-488660 GCA_013400195.1 Aramus guarauna | reverse complement strand
TTCCTTCCCTTTCCCTTTCCCTTTCCCTTTCCCTTTCCCTTTCCCTTTCCCTTTCCCTTTCCCTTTCCCCTGCCATCTCCTGCAGATTTTTCCATACAAAAGGATTATTTGCATTTAAGATGATATGTTCTTTGCACTGTACTAAATGGAATTTCTGTGCCAAAAACTAAATAATTTTTGATCAACTGATTTAAGTCCAGAAAGCTTATGGAAGTGAACTGATAGCAAAGCAGCTTGTTTTTCTTTCAAACATGACACTGAAAACTGAAAGCAAGCTTTAACTAAAGAGAATGCATGTAAAGGCGAATAGGAACTGGCTGCTGGAGGAGGGTGAAGCTGGAAAGAATAAAAAGAATAAATTGTCATAGGAAAAAAGAGTAAACCTAGTCCTGTCCTGTGTTTATGTTCCTAGAAACCTGGACTATAATAGGTTTGATGTCACATATAAAAATAAATTTTGAGGGTTTTGGTGTGGTGGTTTGTTGTTTTTTCTTAAATGTATCAACTGTCTAATTAGTATGAATTCCTGCTTCTGAGATGATTAAATGAAATAGAAATGCACAAGCTTACTCTTTATGGGAATCAGACAGGTATCTGGAATATGCAGTTGACAACTCAAATCTGTTCTGTTGCTGAACAAATTATTTTATATTCATGGAGACTTACAGTAAATACATCCTCAGAAGCACGTGGAAACACAAATGGCTGTATTTGTATTTTTGTGTTTTCTGTTGAAAGCTCAGTGTTTTTCATGTGTCACACAGTGATTGTTATACAAATATGCAGGATATACGAGATACTGAAAGATTGATACAATTTATTGAATTTTAAGGATTTTATCTGATTTTTTTTTTCCATTATGTCCGCAGGAGAAACCTAACAAAGCTGTCCCTCATCTTCAGCCACATGCTAGCAGAAATCAAAGCTATTTTTCCAAATGGCCAATTCCAGGGTGATAACTTCCGTATCACCAAAGCCGATGCTGCAGATTTCTGGAGAAAATTCTTTGGAGATAAGTAAGTACTAACATTTTGCTAAATACTTAATTCCTTCGCATCATAAGCATGAAAAGGAATGATATTTTCAAAAATCAAAATAATGGTTCTAAGTATGTGGGTGAGCATTTTAAAGGTCATTTCTTGTCCAAGTCTTTTAAATTGACTGAAATTGCTAAATTCATTACTAACAATTTTTTCTGCAATGTTGTAATTTGCTCAAAGGATGAATAAAAATGTTAAGGGCAGTTCTGTAAAGGGCACTTACACTCAATCATGGATTAGACTATATTGCATGAAGCTTATTGGTTCCATTCTAGGGCAAAGATAGTACATTGTTTCCATAATGTACGTGGCAAATCACGTCCTTTCACGTTATATATACATATTATACAAAGGATAACTCTAAAGCCTGAATTAGGAACTTGATACTGGTCTCATGGACAGTATGTTTCATTATCCCATCTTTAATTTTCTAAACTATTACAATATTTAGTGGGGTTTTTTAAGTAATTGAAATAATGTTTTTATCCTTTATTATCAAAACATTTTTAAACAACTGTATTACCTAAAAAGTAGTCACAGGTATTACTGTTTTCTTTTGTTCAAGTTCTGTTACAGAAAGAGATAGAATAACTGGAGATATGACAGAAGGTTTAATCAAAAGCAGTTTTGGGAGAAACTTAGTGTTCAAGAACAGGTTATAAAATGAATGCTAAGTGTGACTGGTAGACAGGTGACTAAATCTTTATAGCAAATGCAGTATTGAAAATGTAAATGTAGGCAGTTGTGGGTGTGGAGTTTTTAGTTTGTTTCTGGTAAACAATTTCATTTATGATATTGATACTGGTGAATAGAAGATGCATAGCTTGATCACTTTCTCATATGGAATGTTTATTAGCATAACAGTAACTTAAGAGGGAGGAGGCAAGAGATTTGTATATTTTAAAATATAACGGAGCAGTCATTGTGGTCATCGAGTCTGACACCTTGCTCAAAGCTGGCCATAGCGAATCACGGAACAGTTCCTGCAACAATCTGTTATGTTTTCTGAGCAAGAGCAACTCTTTAAAAATGAGTCTTTCATTCTGTATCGTCCTGGTTTCAGCAGGGATAAAGTTACTTTTCTTCCTAGTAGCTGGTATAGTGCTGTGTTTTGGATTTAGTATGAAAATAATTTTGATAACACACTAGTATTTAGTTGTTGCTGAGCGATGTTTACAGTTAAGTCAAGGACTTTTCAGCTTCCCAGGCCCTGCCAGCGAGGAGGCATGAGCCGTCCACAGGAGGGGTGCAAGAAGCTGGGAGGGGGCACAGCTGGGACAGCTGACCCAAACTGGCCAAAGGGATATTCCATACCATATGACATCATGCTCAGTATATAAGCTGGGGGGAGTTGGCCAGGAAGGGCTACAGTTCAGGAGCTAGCAGGGCATCAGTCAGCAAGTGGCGAGCAGTTGTGCAGTGCATCGCTTGTTTTGTATATTTCATTATTATTATTATTATATTATGGTTGTTATTTTCTGACCTATTAAACTGTTTTTATCTCAAACCATGACTTTTTTTCAATTCTCTCCCCTGTTCCACTGGCAGGAGGGAGTGAGCGAACAGCTATGTGGTTGTTTTAGCTGCCTGCCAGGTTAAACCACAATATTCATTTAGAATACCAGCAGAGTAGGTTAGCACTTTTGCAAATTAATTTCTTGCACTGTGAATTTGCAACAGTTTCACATCCTTTTTTGCTAGTCTACATACACCTACTGCTAGCTTCCAGCTTTTTGGTTTCATACAGTGTTATCTGGTAACTTCAGTCTTCTAACAAATTTCTTTCCTGTGTAGGTAATGTTAGAGTGCGATCAAGTCATTGTATCAGTCCTCTTTTTGTTAGAGAAAAGGAATCTGACCGTGTTTTGTGTGACCCATTTCAATGTGAAGATCTTAAAAATGCCCACAAAAGTCCGGATAAAGTTATCTGAAGGATTAATTGACATGACGTGTAGGGGATCTGTATCAGATGAGGCTTTTAAAAAAACCATGTCAGTCAAAAAAATTAAAACAAGAGCTTTGAAAAAATGACTTAACCATCATCATCTTTGTTTAGTGTTTCCATTTTCTCTTCCTCTCTTTCCTCCTCACCCCTTGCTTAGCAGCTCTCAGAATTTAAATCTTGTGGTCCTTCTCATCCCCTGTTGGGCTCTGCCCTTGAATGACCTTTACCAGCTGTCTTGACTGCAAATTGCATTTCCATCATAGCAATTTACCGATCTTGTCTTCTACAAGCTGCTGTTTCTTCCTATCATTTCATCTTAACCAGTTTCATCAGCTTCCCTGTTCACTATCGTGTTCCTCTTTGTATTTCTCTACTAACTTGTACTTTCTGTGTGTGAATCAAGTGCTTCCCTTCAAGTTTCTTTCCAGTAGTGCTGCTGGTTTCCTTTGGGAGATGGCACAATAGATAGGTACTTGAGGTGTCAGACAGTAGGATACTGTAACATATTAATAATTTTTTATCAGAACAAGGTTGGTAGGAAGAATTTTTCAACTGCAGCAGTCCATCTGAACAACTTGGCTCTACCTTTGTCTTTCTGTTCACACTTGACTCTCCTCTTTCCTGACTCATTCCCTGGAGCGCTGCTTTCTAATCCTTTGCAGGGCCCCAGAGCTCTTGCCATGCCTCTTTTGTGCTTTGGGTTTTTTCCGACTTATCTAAACTTCTTCATAAAATGCAACTTTGAATATGAATTCTCAGCATTAACCCGCTGACCTCCTCCCCTCCGTGTATGATTTGATAGGGTTGGTTTCTTTGTCATTGTTGTTTAAAGCACCTATACACCAAAAATGCCTAAGAATCAAGGCAGTTTGGGGAGATCCAGTTAATTACATTTGTAACCTTGGTCATCTAGTATAGCCTGGAAGTTTTTTTTGAGTTCTGTCTTGTCAGGTGCTTTACTTTCAGACTAGGTAAATAACGACTGTTATTAGTGTTCCCAGCTCTTTTGTAATAAACTGAAGCTGTTTTAGTTACCTGTCCTCTAAGCAGTGAACAGTTGATCTGTTCTTGGCAGCCTCGTCATTATCTCAGGTTTAGTTAATTGTACTTAAGTAACTGTAAATGCATGTTACAGCACGTATTTCAAATAAACAGATGCGAAAAAGGTTTGTTTGGCATTACATTTAATCTGTTAATTAAACAAAATGCCTGAAGCTTTTTAACCGTGCATTGTTTTCTCATCTATTTAGAAATACATGGTGGGTATGCCTGTGAGCCACAGCTTTTACAATGGGCCTGTTATGACAAATTAGTTTGCAAATATGCTAGTATCACTTCCCTAGAAGCAGAGCCTACATAAAGATTTTGGGTGTTGCAAACAACTGATAAAATCTGTTTCTAACCTGACCACCTAAAGACAGGCCCCTAGGACTGTCTGAAACCTCCAACTCTGCTTAGTTACGCGGTGCAAATGAAGGAGTGCAGGGAGGAACTGTGTTGCACGTTCCCTGGCTGCATCTCCCTTTTACAGGGCAAGCCTGGGCTCCTCACGTGTTTGCAGAAAGCAGCCCTTACTTTGAGGTCACTAAGCAGTGCTGCTCAAGAATAGAGCATTAATAAAAAGTAAGTCGCGTTGGGTCTTGCATTCTGATGGGTAAACTGTAGCACGAGAAATAATTCTGATGTATTGTTTGGTCTGATTGGAAGGAGGGAATTGGAATTATTAGATTAATTCATGATTTTTTTTTCCCCAGCATAATTTTATCATAAAAATAATCTTCCTGTTTCTAGACATAATGAATTGGAAGCTTTTCTGTAATCCATTTTCTGCCTTGATTTCTTTCGGAAATGTTGTCATTTTCTTATTTTTTAATTTGAAATGTGCTATATAGCAAGAAGGAAGTCAATAGCCATTTATGTTTTTAAGTCAACTCTTTGGCTTTCAGTTTTTGAAAATGTAACTTACCGTTCCATTTTCAGAAAGCAATATGTTATAATTGCTGAGGAATAAAATCCAAAAGATACAATTTCCAAGAGTCCAGTTTGTCATTAAAAGTATTTCTATGTCTGATTTCTTTCACTGCTCTTCCCCAGTGAATAGAGAACTTTTAATTGTATTGATTTGTTACATTTGTCTGTCTGAACACTTGCTGCAAAATTGTGCAGCTGTAGCTGAGTTTCTTCATCCTCTTATTAATAAGCATCATAGGATGCAGTCATTCTTTTAGTGTTTCAAGCTAGTGAGGTGTACATTCACGTGACTTCAAACTCATTAGCAAAATAAATGGCTAGGCTAACTATTTCAAGTCTCTGATGATGGCACATCTAGCTGCTCTTTGATTTTTCTGTAGAAAACACAGAAGTAGAGCTCAGCAAGCAGTTCGAGTGGCTCCGTCAGAGCGGGGTGCTAAGATAACTTCACACATTCTTGGCCTTCAGATACCTCCTCAGCTTTCGCATGTCTGATACGCTTCTACAAAACTTCTGGGTAACGGCAGTAGCTGGAGAAACTTGGATGGGAGAGAATGCTGTGGTGCTTGAGAGCAGCAGGTGCATTGATAATGGCAATCGTCAGTCCTCACAAACAGGGAGTGCAAAAGGAGTAAATAGTGAGAGGTTTTCCGATATCACGTGTTTCGAAGGAGAAGGGAAACACTGAAGTGTTGGGAAAGGGTCTGGAGAGACTAACATGGGGTTTAGGAATGTACAGGGAGGACTGATAAATCAAGGTGGGAGATAATGAGATATTTATTGTCTGGATAGAGGGAGAATGTGGACAAGAGCAGTATGATGAAGGAAGAACTGGAGGAATTGATTTTTCTGCAAGGGTGAAGTAGAGTATGTGTCCAAATTAGGGGACGAGCGAGGAGGTCAGCAGTGTCCAAATAGAAGGCCCAGGGCAGTTTTGGTATATTGACTTTGTCAAGGAAGCTGACTGAGAAGAGCTGTCGGGGAGATGAGGGAATAGACAGAATTTTGGATTAGCTTTGTGAAAACAAAAATCAGGAACCGAGTGAGAACTTTGCCAAGGCTGGAGGACTAAAGTAGGCTGAGAATGGAGCTCTTTGGCGTAATCGGGCTGTGAGGAGGAAGAGACCCTCCTGAAGAAAATAAAGGAGCTGTCTGAAAAAGAACTAAGGAATAAGTTGACACAAACTTTACACCCTCGTCAAGGTTAAGATTTTAGGTTAAGATCTATACCAAGAAAGAGCTTGATAGTGCCAAAAGCAAGAAAATGGTGAAACTGAGAAGATGTGATTTTTGAATTTGTACTGATTGCTAGAATACAATTATCGGAGCAAGTGTTTTTAGTGGAGCGAGTCTTTACCCATGGTTTACCATTATCATTGCACTGAAGCAAATGATAGTTAAATGTACAGCTAAACAGTAATGTTAAATGGAACTGTGAAATTGTAAGGCATGTAATCAGCGGTTACAGTTGTTTACAGATACTTTAGTAACCCCCAGTGGGTTGTAAATATGCGTATAAAACATAATCTGATAGCTTCTTCATTATCCACATTTTATCACTGTATAGCGCTTGATGTTAATTTCCCTCGGTTCCTCGCTCATTTTAATAGCTCCTTACAGCTTTTACTAGTTTTCTCTTCTGAGCAAAAATGTGCAAAATACCACTGGGAGCAATCATGAACTGAGAAGGAGCGTGGGCGAGATGACCTAACAGATCCTTCCAGCCTCTGAATTTGAAAGCTATAGTGAAGTCATGCAGGGCTTTAACTATTGAAATTTGTGATTTGTGGCCATCTTCGTGTTGCAGAATGAATCAGCAAGCAAAATGTCAATGTTTGTAGATTTTCAATGCTCCACAGTTCTGCCATTTATTTTAACTTTTAAGGTTTTACTCTTCATTGTGAAACTTTAAAAAATTGAAAGCATTTCTGTTATTATTGTCAGATAAATTGATTCCCCCCCCACACACCTTTTAGTTTCTGAGGAAATGGAAATTATTTCATTACCAGGGTCAAACACACTACTACTTTAAAGCCTTGATACTTCTCCCCCCCACCCCCCCAGCTGAGGCCTAAAATGTATTTATTTTTCATTGGAATTTAGGGGAAAATGTGGCTATTGATTTCTCAGTAGCAGTTAAGCAGCGCATTTTATACCGATACTCTAAATTTTGAGTAGTTGTGGTTCTGCTGTGGTCAGTGCTTTTTGGCTCAGGATAGAGCAGTCGGGGCCTCTGTGGCTTGGGTTCATAGAAGAAGCAGTAAAACAGGCAGACCACAATGCATGACTGCTTGAAAACATTTAGCTGTCAGAAAGTGAGACCTCAGATCAGCTAGGTTTTAACACCTTGTTGATCCCCTTAATTTATGACTTGGGTGCCCGTTCTTGCTGCTGATAGTTCCCAAGAGCTCTGCTGTTGGCTGAACACTGTCAAAATATGGACTGAAGAGGTAGTCCTGGCCCAGAGAGCTTCAAATCTGAGTGTGAACTGAAGTGTAAAGGGAAGCCAGAAGACGGAGAGATGAAAGAGGAGGAGGCAGTGATCCAAGTCTCGTAGCCTTCACCACCACCAAGACAGGTGTTTTGGCAACAGGAACTTTTAAAGAGAAGGAAGTAAACAGGGAATGGGGCTTTTAGGGGATGATTCCTCCCTCAACTGATCAGCAGCACGGGAAATAGGCTTATTGGTACCCTTGTTTAAAACTTGAGCTAAGGGCAGAAGGTACCATTCTCTCCCTAGGAGCTACTGAAATGTAGATCTCACTAGATGTTTTTCATACAAATGCGAGATAAACGAGTTTGAATAAGAAGATAGATAACATTGTAAAGAAGAGCTAGTCAATGGAAAGTTGCAAGACACAATTAAAAAACAGGAGAGGAGAGTGGTCTTCACAGCTATTCTGTATGGCTGAGAATAAGGTAAAATTGCATGTGCAGAAGGATGGAGAAAACAAAGTTATGGTAGCTGGCACACAAGATTGTGAGACAGGAGAACAGATTCTCATTCGATAAGGCAGGAGATGCAGTGTTTTATGTATAAAAGACAAGCAAAAGTTTTGGATTTGCGGTTAGAGATCAGAGTTAGAAAGTGTATCCCTTCAGGGACACTTCAGGAAATGCAGACTTCCTGCGTCCCTTAGGGAAGTACTGACTTGCTGTCTCTCCAGCAGTGTCCTGTTATGTGTCTTTGGAAGTGCATATTTTTGGTGGTATGTTTCCCCATTTCATAAGGCTCACTTTCTCTCTTTAATCTTCTATTTTCTGCTGTTAAATTCATCTATATTTGCTCTGCATGATGTCACTATTTAACGATTGTACTGGCACGATACGTCAGAATTCCTTTTTTCCCTTAGGACTGAACTTCTCAAGCCTGTGTGTCAACTGTTTGCTCTGCAATAAAGAAGCAATGAAAACATGTGGCCTCTCACTTAAAACTGAAGGAGCAGTCATAAGAAAATGCTCTGTTCAGTGACGATAAACTGAAATCCACATTGCTCACTGCAGACTTGAAAGAATGTTGTTCCTAACTGGGTCACTATTTGCTTGAATATTTTTGAGTTTCCTCTGGATACAGTAATGCCCTTTTCATGTTATGTTTTCTGGCAGCATTCGAGAGAGTCTCTTGCATACAAAAATGTTCACTGTGAGTTACACAGGTACGAGTTTACCTTGCTCGGCATACTTGTGGTCTGCTCTGGTTCACGTGGGAGCAGTGTCACTTGACATTCCAGAATAGCTGCATCTCTGCAGTCCTACTGAAGTGCTGTATTCTGCATGCTCAGGAAATATTTGCTTCCTCTCCAGGTTTATTTTAATGTCCTTGCTTGTTAATAATGCAGCAACATTCAGGGAGTTTAAGAAAATTCTGTGTACCCATGTTCAGGGCAGGAGGGAAGGGAGGACCTAAATTCCTCTGTTAAATTGCGTAAAAATTACATGCTGGACACTAATCCTTCTCCTTCAGGCATGTGGAAGTCGTGTGGGTGGTGTTTAAAACCCTGTATTTGAGACACTAGAGTGACACTTCCCTTTGACAATAGTAAATAGATACAATCCTACATAAAAGTATTTTTAAAAAGCTTACACTTTCATCAGCACACTTTTGAATTCATCATTATTCTTCAAATACGCTTAGTAATTTTACTGTTGCAGAAGAAATATGGAGAAGTAGTGTCGTTTTGAGAGGCTTGAGGGAAAAGTGGCTTATTTTAGGGTTTTTGACAGGACTCTTATTTAAGGAGACAACCCCAAGGTAAATGCCAAGACACAAAGTAATTTTGTTGATTTGAGAGAGAGATAAGATGTGTGCAAAAAGCTTCCTCTGAAAAAAAATATTCAGGATAATTTGTTTTATTTTGTGTCTTCTTTCCTTAAATTGGTATTGGCTTGCTTCTACTCTAATGATGAGGAAAGGCAGTACAAAGACACTGTATGGATGAATCATTTCCTAAACGTTTGGCAGATAGAGATTAGGTTTTCCTTGTAAAAGGTCCTCCCTAACCTTTTTCTGCTGTGTAAGGCGTGCATTTTCAGCTTCCTTCGTATTTTTGTTTCCTTCTAAAATCATCTTTCTGAAAATAATTAATTAATTGGTGGTCATAATAAAGTAACACATGTAGCCCAGTAGCAGTATATATATGTAATGTAGTCAGATATTTTTGTATTACTTCAGTGTTCTGTTTGTGGGTTATTTCTCCCCCCCCCAATTATATTATAAAAAGAGCAACTGTTACCAAAGGGTGTATCTGTTCGTAATGCGTGCATGTACACGAGTACTAGGGCTCTTAACTTTGAGCATCAAATATTTGAGGGAAGTCCAGTCACTGTGCAGTGCCATCCCCTCCCGTGAAACACTCCCCAGAAGACCATCTCAGCTGGCGTCACGCGCGCTCTGCTGCAAGGGATATTTTACGTAACTACTAGTAAATACCTGAAGTACTGAGACACCGCGCTCCCTCAACCTAATTCTGTAGAGGACTAATGTCACCGGGATGTCAAATCGCATCTTTCTGATGAGCTGTAGCAGAGCTGACTAACTCACCTCCTCCTAGACAAGTGCCCACGGGTCAGATTAATAGCGTGAGACGTGTGCAGAATACCTGCCAGCCCCTAGTGCAGGGTATCATTATGGCACGATGCAACAAATATTAAGTGGACAAAGATCACTGAAAATATTTATAGGAGATACCTTCTGTGGTTCAGGAGCTGAACACTGCGGGCAGTATTTCATTACAAACAGGATCCTATTTTTTCTTTCTATAAAAGCATTTTTTTTCCTCCTGATTAAATATATATATATATGTCTATATATCTAAGCGTGGTATTAACAGCAGTCCCAGTCTCAGCCTTGCTTTGATTGGTCCTGTTCCCTGCTACCTCCCCAAACAATTAAAATACCTCTTTACATTTGAATAATGAAAAGACACCTTCAAAGGCTGTGTATCTCCTAAGACACAAGAAACCAACAGCAGTGAAATGTTAATTCAAACAGAAACTCAAGTTGCCCGGCATCTACGGAAACCTCTTTCACCCTCTCATCGCTGTGGGAAGTGTTCTGCATGACCTCCTCCCAGGTCTGTGCCGGGGGAGGGTGTTTCTCAGCCTGCCTGAAAGGTCACCAGATGTGTATGTAAAGTGGGGGAGAAATGATCCCTGGCTGGTGCTGTTTCAAAGTATTTAGGAATGATAGCTGTGTAAAAGTAGCTGCTGAGAAATAGAAGTTAACGTGTTTCAACAACCAAGTCTCTCCTTTAAGAAAGCAGAAGATAAAAGACTTAAATCCGCAGAGCTGCAGAAAAAAAACCTGCTGAATTAAGTGAATTTTAAATTGGGGCCACCACTTTTTCCAGACACTTGTTCTTGGAGAAGCCCCACAAAATAACTTTAAATGTTATTTCATTAGCTAATCACTCATTGCCCAACATCTAGTTTCTATCTTAGCCAAAGTACTAGCCAACAGAGCTCTAAAAACACTCTTTCCTGAAGACTTTTGTTTTCTCTGTTGTTGGCAGCGTTTTTGAGGAGCAGGGTATTAGTGAATAGGTAGCGAAAGTTCCTACTTACTAATGGCATCTAATAAACATGTTTTCAGGAAATTGTCTCAGATGAGGCATAAAAAAAGCAGTTCTTAAGGTCTAGTGTGGCTATAATCATTCTGATAGATTCTCTCTTGGTTTTTATTTAAGGGTTATTGTCTTAACACTTTAAAAGAAACCCGAACCAACAGTCCGCAGAGCTGCAGTCCCCAAACAACTCCTACCTCCACCCTCCCAAAACCAAAAACAACGATAAAACTTTTCTAACCCCATTTCAGCATGATCCCAGAGCTGTAACCATTTAGGGTGGTTTACAAAGAGACTCAGAAAACATTTCAAAGTCACGGTTACAGGAACTAAATAAGCAGTAGGCACTTGACCTAAGACAACTTGAACACCACAAAAGCACTGACGTTCTCCAACTTTGTTCTCTGAACTTAGTGCAACGTTTCATTCTCTCTTTACCATAATCAAAATTTGATGTGCATTCTTTCTTAAATGGCATCTGATGTGGTATCTCTCTTCAGCTCTTTGTGGTTTCCTGTTATTCGTACACAGATGAAAGTATCTGCTGAAATCTATTAAACTTCACATTTTATCCTTTATGACTTTCTCAATGTAGGCCTCCAAGTAACAAGTAGATTTCTTTGCACTTAGAAATATAGTGAATGCCTGATGCGGTAGAAATACAGGAGTATCTTTACTGTTGTACTTAAAATTACTATTTGTTTTAATTTAGGTTAACTGCATAATAAATATTAATGCAGGATCAACTTAATAGAGACAGCCTTTCCCCCCCCCCTTCTTTTTTTCACAGTACTATACTACCAAGTAATATACATTTCCACATAAGAAAATAGCTAGAAAAACTGGAACAGAATATTTTTGTTCTTGTAAAAATAAGGCAACGTGAACTAATAAAAATTGCAAGAAATATTGATGAGTTTGAGACACCCGTGTCTTTTGTCATTTTAACAATTATTAACAATGTATTACTATGGACATGTGAGATTTTGTTAAGTCCTGAAAATAGTTACATATTGATTAATAGTTACATGTTGGTTATATTTTGGTTAATTAAAATGTTTTTAAAATGTCATAATCTGCTCTCAATGTGAGGCAGAACTTTTTTTAAGAGAAGGTATTACGGCTTTGCAAAATTTGGATGACATGAGAAGAATAATTGCTAGTACTGAACAATTTCTCATAGTTTTGAGTTATAAAACAGAGCACTTTTGAGTGATCAGCCTCCTGTCAGATTCCAAATACAAGCACTTGGTTGGCAAAATAATCTGCATTATCTCTGACTATGCTAATAGAAACTGAATTTGACAGAACACAGCTTTGTATTAGGATAATTTTAATACCACCTTTTCCAACGTTCACTACTTTCTGAAAATACTCCCTATCCTGCAAGAATGTGTGAAGGTGAAGATGTGAGATGCTGTGTCTTCTAATATTCATGTAACTGTCATGGGCTATGACAAGCCTTGGACCAGTCTCAGTGGTATCTGGTTGATTGCTATCACATTACTTGACCGGTGTTTATGAGCTTTAGCTATAAAAAAAATATTGTCACAGTAAATACTAAATTGATGCTTATCATTCTGAGAAGAGATGCTGTGAAGAAAGAACTTCTTTACCAAGCACAGAGCTGGTCCTTTACATTATCTTTGAGAGGGTGTGAGGTTGGTTGCTACACCTGCTCGATAGGATATTTCAATTTCTACAGTGTTCTTTTTGTTGTCCCCCTAAGGAAGCTTGAATATTTACTGTTGTAAAATAAATGACACTTTGTTTGATCGTGTTTAAAGGAAGATAACTGCTCTTTCGTTTGCTTAGGCTGCATTCAGAAAACTTGGTAATTTTTGTGTGTGTATAGAGAAACCAAATTAATGTTCTCTTTCTTTAAAAGTCCAGTTCTGATGTCTAAATAAGGTATCAAATCTTAAATATGTGATTTTATTACATTTATTTTTTCCACCTCTCTCACAGAACTATAGTGCCATGGAAAGTGTTCAGGCAGTGCCTTCATGAAGTTCATCAGATAAGCTCTGGTTTGGAAGCAATGGCTCTTAAATCTACTATTGACTTGACCTGCAATGACTACATTTCAATTTTTGAATTTGATATCTTCACTAGATTATTTCAGGTAAGATTTGAAAATTTTAGATACATGTATGAATTTGAGAAGCTTAGTGCCCTGAGGGAATTACTTATGGGTCAAAGAAGTAGATTTTTTGGAAAAACTGAAATAACTGAAACAGTAGAATTCAGAAATAAATTGTGCATTATTTTTAGCCCTTCAGAGATGTTTGGGGCATCAACACCTACATCTGAAAAACTGAAAACATCCAGCAACACCTGTTTAATTTCTGCACGTATTTATTTTGATCACAGTATCTTTGTGTTTGCTGCTTACTTATTTTTCACTATTCTTAAATGCATACCTAGAAATGCAGACCTACTTATTGACATTTTACTTGTGTTTCCATTGTACTTTTGTATCTATATATACTTATATGAAGTATTTCTACAAACATGTAAGGAAAGTTGCGTATGAGGTTTTCTGGCCAAATTTAGGCCTAACCCTTTTCTTTATGACCATATTTTTGCCATTAATGCTGTGCTATTTATTTACAATATGTGACTATCTTTGGGAATCGCATTAATTGTATTATTGTTAATAGGTAATATTTATCTGAAATAAGCTTGTACGTATGTTACGTGCCTCTGTTAACCTTGTGTCCCTTCTGCAGAACATACTTGAAGTATTTTAGTCAATATAGAAGGCCGTGCTGGTTTGCATCCATATTTGATGCATTAATTCTGAATTTATCACTTCGGATATTTCTTTTGTATATAGGAATCTTTGAGGTATACAACCATTTATTTGATCATTTACTTTCTTTACCCCCTACAGTGATAAATTGGTGCACAGCCTCGAGTTGTGCCAGAGAGGTTTAGAATTGGATATTAGGAAAAAGTTCTTCAGGGAAAAGGGTTATCAAGCATTTAGGGACGTGGTTTAGTGGGGGGACTTGGCAGTGTTAGGTTAACAGTTGAACTCCATGATCTTAAAGGTCTTTTCCAACCTAAATGATTCTATGATTATTCTTTAGCCTGTTTGAGATGCACTCAAAATACCAATTTTATGTCAAAGCCCGGGCCATGTGTTTGCTCATCTTCCATGTTATTCTGTGATAATCTCTGTTTAGCTTTCTTGGTTTTGCCGTTATGGGAAAGGGTGCCATTATGAAGTTGGTAGTAAGATTTGGCAGGAGGTGATTAATAGTTTATAGAGTTTTGATTTTGATCATCTCTCCTCCATTCTGAGTTAAACTGTATTGAAGTTGAAAATGTTAGAGTATAAGTAAACTGTTTAATTTAACCACAAACATTGGTCACTTACTAAAGCACACACAGGTTACTGAGGTTTGAACAAAACTTTGGGTGTTCTCTTTGATGAAATAAGAAACTAGAGAATATAGATCATCGTACTTTATGCTGCTTTAGCAAAATCCCTCTAAGCTTTGCCTTTTACATGGAGTTTGATATGATCAAGCGTTCCTGTCTGAACGTTGCTGCCTTGGGATCAGTTTCTACTCTAAGTTTCTCCCTTTTATTCAGTATTTGGCGAAACTAATATATGGTTCAGGTTAGCAATCAAGCCCAAATCTTGATATCAGACTGGATGCAAAATGTCTGAGGCCCATTGGCTGCAACATACCTCACTATGAAATGCATTTATTTAAGGTTTATTTCTGTAGGATTTGTTTCCCCTAAGCATTCTGTTTACGAATAACAACAGGGTTTGGGGTTTGTTTTGTTTTAATCTGTACATCAGATGTACAAATAAATGAGAAGTCAGTGATCTGAGAAGTAACCGTTTGTTCTGACCCTATGTGGGATTGTATAGGTTGCATTAAACTTCAGGACAGAAGCCTCAGATGAGATTTATTTTCCTTGTTCTGTAAGGCAATGAGTATCTGTTTGCATTAGTTTCTTTGTGTGGCCATTGCTAGTTTGATTCGTTACTGTGGCTTGTGCTAGAAAAAGGGGATCAGCATCACTGATACGCATAAAGAGAGAAGACTGGTTAGATTAACTTTTAATTTAACAAAGAAGCAGAGAGAGAATTTTTGCCAAACAGATTACCAACTGGTGCAATAGCTGCGTAACTCTTGATGTGAACTTGCGCTGAACTTGGTCTGAGAACCTCTCCCAGAGGTTACATTTTATTTCTCTAGTTTTTAAACAGCTTCTGTAACTATATATGCATACACCCACAGAGAGAAAATCCCAATTGTTTAAGTAATCCAAATACTGTTTTGCCAACTGTGGGCTGTGTTACAGAAAAGCTGCGTGTATAATGATGCTGATTCACAGAAGAAAGCAAGACTACTTTTTATGGAGATCTTGTAAAAGTGAAGTTGCTCCCCCTGCCTCCCCACTACATGCATGCACAGCCGAAGTGCTGTGTTCTCTGACCAGAGATAAAGTTAGCCCGGCAGAATATGTAGATGCTTTGAAGGAAAGGAACTTCATTCTGTCACTGTTCACGTGTTCAGCTAAGTTGTCCTTTTATGCAATAATATATCCATAGAGGAGAAGGTGTTTCCCATCTTACGTTTCTGCTTTTGTAAGAAATGTGTGCACAAGGCAAGCTAAGAGTTCTTGCCCTTTGATTTTTCAGTCGTACCATCGCATCGTGTTCTAGGTATAGCAGTAGTGTGATACTCTGTATAGAGAGTCCAAGCATTTGCTCAAATTAGTGGCTTTATTAGGCTTCATGTTAGCATTACTTACCCCTAACTATGAAAGTGCCTCAGGACCTCTCAAGAATAGACTTAATTGTGTTTTTATTAAACCATCACGGAACCATACTCACCAGGTTCTAACTAAACATGAAGTTTAATATTTTATGCAGGAGATCCCTATGTAATAGGAGATCCCTTAAATTCAAGGTCTTAAAAATCTTTATCCAAAAATTTACACTTGATTCTTGGAATAATTCTTTTGAAGGAACCCTTGTAGCAAAGCTGGGTATATAGCACAGTCCTTTGTGAGAGAGACTTGTTTCAGCTGAACCTAAACCCTGTAGGTCTCTGACAAATTGACTCGAGTTTTATTAGAAATATGTAACTACCTGGCTACATCTGTTTAATTGCTTGTCTTGTCTTTTTAGCCCTGGGGTTCAATCTTAAGGAATTGGAACTTCTTAGCTGTGACGCATCCTGGATATATGGCATTCCTGACGTATGATGAAGTAAAGGCGAGGTTGCAAAAATACAGCACTAAGCCTGGGAGGTGAGAGGTTTTGCTGATTATAGATTTCCAAATAAATTTGCTGTCTCGGAAGCTACGTAATTATTCTAGGTTGATATTTCTGTATTGTGTGATACTTACTGCAATATTGAAGGAGTGAATTNTTTTTTTTTTTTTTTTTTTTTTTGTAACCGAGTGAATCAGAGAAGTGGCAGGTATTTTTTTTATGTGTGTGATTTTATTTATATCAAAATATACTTTTAAAAATAGTTTAATACTAAAGCTCAGAACTCTACTTTCAAAAAATACGGACCTTTTAAGACATAGGAATTTTGTAACCATTGTCTGCCATGACATTTTATGCCATAATTTTTCTACAGTGCTATGAGGCAAAAAAAATTGTGTTAGCACATGAAAGTCTAAATAAGTACAGATAAACAGGAAAAAAAATGGAAATTACATTGCTTTTCCTTTCTTCTCAATTAGGTGCTACAAGCAATGTATTCTTGAAAAGCATATTTGAAAATACAATTTGCTTTTCAAACGTTGCATTGAATTGTTGCTTAATAGCAAAGTAAAAATTGTCTTAACATTTTTCGTGGTAGCACACTTAAATTATCAGTTTAATCAGTGCTTATGTGTTCCTTTTATGTTCATGTACTTTTTTCTTTGCCAGTAATGATTCTATATCACAAACTCTGCACTTAGAAAAGGAGTCTGTCAGATTAAATATCATGACATGTAGAGTTTTTAAATAATTTTTATGTGGTGCTATGTATACCGAATTATCCAAACTGAACTTTTACCATTTATGCCACTTCAGTTGTCCCATTTTTTTCTTCATTCAGATTTAATCTTGTATTAGTTTTTAATTTTTATCTTATTTTAGTTATATAAGATTTAATCTTATATTAGTTAACTTTTATTTTGCTAGTTTTACCTTTCAGTTATGAAGCTTTTTTGCTAATGTCTAGTTCTCTAACTTTGCTACAGGATCACATGTATACATAGTTGAAAGTGCATCATTTTGAAATTTGTTAGAAAAGTCTAGCAACAGTTATACCCATATTCTGTACTTGATTTCTTTTGATTTTTAGCAAGCAATATACTGTATCTTGTTAAGTTACCTGCCTGGTGCATATATACAAGAATATTGTGGTTCCAGTAGAATAACATCGATTTTTAGCTAGGCAGTCATGAATGCTACTATGCAAGTCAGATAACTCAGTTGATTTTGAGAGTGGTGGTCCTTCTTACCTTTTCTCTATTATTGATTCTGAGATTATAAAAGAGAAGTAATAGAGAAATTATCCAAAGTTACCTTTATGTTCCTTGTAAGTAGAGAGTTAGTTTTAAGATAACTTTCTATTGCATATCAGAAAATGACTTTCTGAATTGCTTAGGTGATGAAATGCTTTAGTGTGAAAGAGGAGATTGGAAGTGAAATTACTTCTTTAATCTGTCTAAAACATCCTGGAAATTACAAGATTCTGTTCAAATGAATAGTTACTACTTCAATGCAATGTTGGCCCTATCGAAGGTTGTAAGAGCTATGCCAGACTTCAGGAAGGCTAAAATTTTTCATTTTAAACTGTGTGGAAGGAAATAAAATATTGATGTACAATTAAGAAAAGCTGCTCTATAGTACAAAATTGAGTTTGTGGTATTTCACTGTGGGATGCTTTTCTGATGAGGGTTTTGCATAAGATACAGCATCTGACATGAAAGGGACTAGAGTTTTTATTAAGAAGAGCTAAACATGCCCAATACTACTGCCTATAATCTTCCTTTTCCTGCTGCTGTGCTCTCTGTCTACACTATGTATACTCCCAGCTATCACCTGTAACGCACAGAAGTATTTAAATTTAAGTCCGGTTGGAAGCAGAAGTGATATTTCTTCTGTCCAGTTCACCACCTCTGTTACACGCAAAATTAACACTGGTGGAACAGGTTTTATTCTTCTTTATTCCCATTTCTGTGGCATCTAAAGATGTTCTTGAAAAGGTTTATGGGCACATCTAAATGTACATAAGAGGACTATTCACAGTAAGTGTGCAGCTTTCACTCTGAGAACTAAAAAGCAAGCAAATGAAAAGTTGAGGGTGAGGTGCTACTCTTACCTTTTTCCTGCCCATGAGGAACTGGCAGTGTTTTTATTTAAGGTTCTACAAAGAACATGTGGCAGAATTGGCAACGTGACCCAAATCTTCAGAGACCCAATTCAATGTCTTAACCAGAGGCCATCCTTGCTCTCCTCACTTGTTTTGCTGAACTCTAATTAACACTGACTTTTTATTCATCCTGTTTTCATCAAGCTACATTTTCAGACTGAGTTGCACTCGCTTGGGACAGTGGGCCATCGGATACGTGACTGGCGATGGGAACATATTGCAGACCATACCTCACAATAAGCCTCTGTTTCAAGCTTTGATTGATGGCAGCCGGGAAGGATTGTAAGTACAAATTCCTATAGTCACCGTAGGTGTGAAATCCTGATTTCCTTGTTCTTCTAATGCTTATATGGGTAGTTATTAAAGATCTTTAAAACATAGAATCTGGATATGGTATTTAGCATTCCTTTGGAGTTTAAGGACCATCTCTTTTATGCATTTGAAAAACACTTGTTTCCAGGTAATTCCATTGACCAAAGTTAACCAAAGCCATATCTCATAGCAGATAAATTCCAGGAGAAAATAAAATTGGGCAGCTGTCACATTGATTCCTTCCCGCTCCCATAAGAGTCCCAAATACTTAAGCTTATTGAACAATTACTACTGCCAGTTACTCATGTGTCTAACTCTGGACAATGATTTGAAAGCTATGTAATTGCTTTTTTATATATTGTGCAGCCAGAACATTTTCCAGGTTCTAATAGTTTACTGAAAAGATTTATAATTATAAGAGAATCTAGAGTTTATAGGGAGAAGTAGTACATTTTTACTAGATTGGGTGAAGTAATAGACAAATTTTTGGTGTCAGAATCTTTTCGTTGGGATACATGTTTTGGTATATCCACATGATCTGCTTAATAATTAAAAACAAAAAAAAAAACCAAAAAACCCAAACCAAAACAAAACAAAAAAAAACCAAAACCCAAAAAAACAGGAAAATTGATCAATCCTGAAAAAAAGTTTGAGAAACCAATTACAATCTTGCAATTTCACTCAGTCCTGCACAGTCCAGTAAATTTTTTCGAGGTATAATGATTTCATACCTGTAATAAAAATCACACTTACAATGATAGTGTTTCTACTTGACAAAAACTGAGCAAACAAAAACTAGAGCTGAGAATAGTTAATGCAGACTGAACTTTTTGTATGCTATGTAAATATAACTTTCTCACAGTGTGACTTAACAACATGACTTTAAGGAGACTGTTGCCAGGTTAGGGGTAGCATAAATCTGAATATAGAACAGCTTAGGGTCTCTGTAATATCTTTTAACCTATTACTAATTTCCCACAGGATTGAAATTCCCCCCTTGGTTCTAGCTTAAAGTCCAATCTGCATCTTGGATTCTCAGTGTAGATTCTTGTCATAATGTACACAGATTTATATACATTGTAACATACACAGATATACACTTATATTATGACATATATATGTAAAAAATATCATATGTGTCATAATACACACAGATATACACAAATGTGTGGTACCTTCTATTCTGCTCCATTACTTCAAATAGTCTGTAGAGTCACTGCGTGTGATGCTCGGAGTGGAGAGATCACTAGGAACACATGCAAGTATAAGCTCACTGTGAAATGAAGATCTAAAATAATATTCTGTTGAGCCACTCCAAAAAAGTTACCTGCTAATCAAAGCTCAGCTGCATTCTGATGGTAGGTATGCATGTGATGTCAAAAGCTTCCTTGTACATTTATAAATAGACTTGAGCATGTGTCAAAATGCCTATGTAGCAATTCAGTTGCACCCAGAAGATAAGAAAGATGGCTCAGGAAAGGTGATGCATTTTAGTTGCTTTAACTTATTCTGGCCCTTTGAAATTTCATGGGTACTATTTAGCTAATAAAGCTAAAGAAATGTGCATATTTATAACAATTTTCTTGTGATGCAGCTATCTGTTTCCAGATGGACGAAGTTATAATCCTGATTTGACAGGATTATGTGAACCCACACCACATGATCACATAAAAGTCACACAGGTATGTTGCAGACTTTGTCAGTTATTTTGTAATCTTCACTTCCCTTAGTATCTCATCTAGCAGTGATAATAAGCTTTTATTAAAATGTGAGAAATAAATTCAGAAGAGTGAAAATACGTTGTTGATAGAAGAGCTTAGATGCAGAACAGGATAATAATGCTTCAAACTCTAGAGCTGATGGTGATGCAGACAGCATGTCTTGGAAAGTTCTGTTTATTCTAAGCCTCTTCCAAGTGAGAAATGAGTTAACAGTTATTAAAGATTTTTCTGATATTTGTGTTACAGGTTTATGTAGCTTGGCGTTTCCTTGCCAATAGCTGATGGGAGTACAAAAGTAAAATAGAGATCAAATGGTAGTTTTGAAGCCTCTATAAGAATGGTACAGTTTGTTGATAGGTCCAGGAGGAAAAGTATAGTTCATCTATCACAAAGATACTGGTTCCAGGGTCTCTCTGCTTTCTTCTTTGTCTATTGTGCAAATTAAAAGACAGATCAGGGAAAAACAACAGAAATAATTACGTGCCTAAAGATGTGTCACTTCGCAGAGAAAATTAGAATATCTAGGTGTGTTTGGAGTCTTGTTAAGTGATGATGTGATAAACTAACGTGCAGATGTTGCATACTCAAGTAATAGGAAGTAGCCACCACAAGACAAATACTCGATTAAAAAATATGCTAGTATTAACACGAGAAGGTTAAGTAAGGTGTACTGTGTAGGGCATTTTTCCTGACAAAAGCATCTGGAAAACTTGAGGATTTGTTCAAGGAAAGACACCAGACTAGATACAAGCCATACTGTTTCTGGTGGTCTTCCATTTCTTCAGAGCAGTCTGGATGACCTTCTGAGTCTTCTGTAATTCTGAGTGCTCTATGTGCATCCACCTCCAGAAATATTTTAGAAAAGAAGTATTTGTTACCATCTATGGTATTATCAGGAATACCATTATGAAAGTATCTGTTTTCTAAGTAAGAGAATTCATCAAAACAACCACCCAAAGTCTGAGTACTTCCACTTATCTGACTTCCCTTTTTTCCATGCAGTCTTAAAATAGTAATGAAAGCGTAATGCAGAGATACCAGATATTGGTGTTGCACAGAATGATTTTCTAGCCTCATATCCTTACTTTTCCTCAAGGAAAAGAAAAGCAGCTTAGACATTCTCAGTTATTACCTTGTTCTTCAGAAGTCAGTCATGTTGTATTTTCAATTCATAGAATGAATCCAGTTGCTTCTGAACTTGTAGATATGAGGACACCATTAGTTAATTCTGATGGTAACTATGTGAATGATTCCTTAAATAATATATAACTGCAGTAGTTTAAAGCTGTCGCTTCTGCTACTTAAACTATGAAAAGACAGTATCAAAGTGGCTGCAGGGCTAGATTGCTGCAGATGGATTCTTTGCAAGAGCTCCACCATAAGCATCTTTGGTACGTGCTGACTACAGCTGGAGATATGAGCTGTCTCTCTTATTTTCTCTCTTTTGTAGCCTCATCTCCCCTCCTTTTACTCAGCAGTAGCTGCTTGTTTTCCTGTGACCTGGATTCTACTTACTTTAAGCTTTCAAAATTTGGTTTTTCAAGACTAAAAAAAAAAAGCTTTGTTTCTACACAAATACATTTGATTGCCAGTTCCCCAACAACACCTAATTCCAGAAAACTGTTCAGGATTCAAGTTTTATCTATTAGTCCTTCTGAAGGTGTTCTTATACCTTCCTGTCAGTCTTGCAAGGATACAGAGTACTGAATGATCTGTGCATTACTGTTACCGTGTTATCCTGAGGGTATTCTTGCCATACTTCCTTCACAAGGGTTGTTTACTTTAGTTCACCATACTACATCCTTGCTGTAGATAACAAGCCCTCTTGCTTGTCAGTTTTCAATCCACTAACTTTTATTAGTCCTAAACTCATACCTAGAAAAGGAAATCCCAATTTTGTTCCCATTCACCCCTTAATTTCTCACTTAAAACCATTCATTCCTTATCTTCTTAACTGCAACCAAGGAAAGGCAGGTTGTGTGCCTTGCATAGTAGTTACACGTGAGAAGTCTGAAGAAAACCTAGTAGGCACAGATATTTTAACATTTTTTATAGCATGAATTGTAGTATATCATAAATTTGATGAAGCAAAAAAGTCAGATTTTTCAGTAACCTTAGTGTGGCTTTTAAAAGGATCAGTAGCAATAGTTTCCTTGACTAATAAGTGGATTGGAAAAGAGGGGACTCAAAGCAATGTTTGTCACTACTGGTGCTTGAGTATATTCTTTGTGAACAAATCACAGTAAAGAAATAATCACTTGACTTTCTTTTGTTACAGGAGCAGTATGAATTGTACTGTGAAATGGGTTCCACTTTTCAGCTGTGTAAAATCTGTGCAGAGAATGACAAGGACGTGAAGATAGAGCCTTGCGGACACCTTATGTGCACTTCTTGTCTTACAGCGTGGCAGGTATTGTCATAGTTCGGTTAGTGGAGAAGTGGATGGATTTCTGTTACATCTCTGTTTACAGTATGGGTATATGTTTACTTTTCCAGGTACTCAGTAAGAGGGTTCAAGGACGTATATATTTAAAATGATATACTTTTTAATTTTGTGGACCAAAATCTGTGAAAAATAAAGTTCCGGGATTCATTACTATCTGGACTTGTAGGCTTGCCAAGGCCATTTGCTGACTGCTGCTAAGTGGAAACTATTTCCTGAGCGCAGTATCTACTCAGACAGTGAAAGCTGGGCATTTGGTGCCAATTCAGCCACCCAGGTCGCTTCATGATGTAGTTAGAAGGCATGAAGAAGACAGGTAGCAGCTGGGAGTGGATAACCAGCTAGACAGTGTTTTATAAGGAGGCAGGATGTCTTTGGTGAGAGAAGGATTCAATCAGTAGTACAAGTCATGAAATGGCCTGTGAAAAAATAAGTTTAAGAATCTTGTGCTTCATGTTAATATGTAAAGCATTAAACCACCTGGCTTTAGATGGTTGTTGGGGGTTAGAGTTTGAATAGAGGGAAAAGTCTGATCTCTCAATGTCACTTACAGAATATCCCCAAAACCACAGAGATGTCATGGTGAGGTTGTTGTGTTTTGTCCATCTTGTTCATGGATATGCCAGTCTGTGAGAAAAGGGAGGACTGGTACCTTTAGTTCAGCACAGTTAACATGCACTTGACTTAAAAATTAAAATCAAAAGCAGAGGTCATTCCTCTCTACAACTTCAGACTTTCCCCTAGTAGGTGCTTCTCAAACTGAAGCAATTCTGCCTCCTCCTCCCCGCCCCTTTCTTCTTTCATATCGGTATTTTTGCGGGGAGAAGTAAGGGCCGTCCTAGTCTCAGACAGGACTCTTCCACAGTTAGGCACCAGTCTTTGGTTACAAGCATAGTGAGAAGGGTAAAAAGAATCCTTCACTCTAGTCCATTTTTGACCTGGTTTTAAATGAGTTCATCTCAGTTAATGAGTTTTCATTCTTGTGGTTGAGATATGACTTAAAGAACTATAGCTTTTTCTTTTCAAATTCCTAATTAAGAAATCATCATTAGCAAGCCAACATGATGTATCAGAAATATCATTTGAGTTTTTCTTCCATTAGCAATAAAGCTTGCTGAAAAAGGAGTATTCTCAGTTTCCGATTTTGTGTTATTTCTGAAATTTGACTTTGATGCTCCAGATGCAAATCTTTCAAATTTCCCACAGATCAGAGATTCTGAGAAAATTCCATTTTAGACATACCCAAATAAGAACATTTATTTCACTACTAAGCAGCTGCTGAGCTGGAACAGTATTTCTCATTTCAGGAATAACCCTTTCTCTGTTCTTACTACTCATTCTGAATGACATACATAGAGGTCTGCCTATGTTAATCTTTGCCTTTAAAAAATTCTGAAATTGAGGTCTGTAGCTTTCTCCCCCCCCCCTTAGCTGGTAGGACTAAGCAAAAGGACTAAAAGCTTTCTACTTTTGATTGTTGGGTGTCTCATAGCATGGTAGCGTTATGTTCCAGTGTTTTGCCAGTGATGTGCTGTGATTCTGGAGACTTGAGGAGCTAAGGTCCTCAGTACTTTGGCCAGTGGCTAGGGATTCGGGAAGAGGACAACAAAGCAATTTAGGCTCAGCGAACTGACATCTTCAAAAACATTAAGCTTCATCACAACATTGCAACCAGCTGTAATTGGCCAGGTACATTTTAGACTTCATTATAAATTTAACTTTTGTATAATTAGTGAGGCAATGAAGGAATATTACACTGTAACAGCGTCAGCTGTTGCGAGCTTCTGGTGGGCTGGGATTTAATTGGCAGCATAATGGCTCATTAGACAAGCCTCAAGAGGTCCAATACAGATGTTTTCACTAAGCAGAAAAAAAAATTGAGTAAGCAACATCGGATCTGTGTAGAATATTAAGGGTGATTCAGAGTTGTCCACCTTTATGCAGGTCAGTCTCTCAAATATAAGACTTGATTTAACTGTTTCCTTTTTGTAACAGGAGTAAAACATCATTTTCTTCCACAGAAATCTATTCTTGTCTAAAAACTACTTTTCTGGACTTGATTCTAAAAGCACATGGGCATATAGGCTGCATTGTAAGGTTGACAATAGCTACTCTCTCAATGTTCTAAACTACCTTTCTGTGGGCCTGGACAAATGTGTGTATTCATGTAGACATCTCAGATCTCAGTTTTAATTTCTCAGCTGTGTTCTTACTGTTGAATACAAGTATCTGCTGCTGTGATTTGGTTACCCAATATATTTTGGGGAACTTAGTGCTTTTGAAAAGAAAGGAAGGAAACTGCTGGTACAGAGCTATTTGACAACACAGATGCAAGAAAGCCATGAAAATTAAAAGCTCTGTGCCTCATCTGTAAGGCTGTTTTTAGAAAATGAAACTGTAAAGAATTGTATGAGTAAAGGATGACTTCTGTTCACTTGACAGTGATTACTTCAGTAGGACAATATAATTTGGAGGCTCTCTTTGACATAGTAAGTGATGTTGACTAGTCCTTTGTAATTAGGATGCAAGGCTGCTAAAAGTAGATTACATACATCATTCTGTACAAAATGAAAATCCAGTACTAACCATGCAAATAGACGTGACTTTTGTCAGGAGACATCATTTATAGTTATCTGGCCTTGGGATACAGTTCTTCCACAAACTGTAAAATCACTTGTCAGTTTAGTAAGACTGGCACGTGTCAGGATAAAAATAATGCTAGAAAAAAATTAAAGCGGTCCTTGCATCTGGGAAATCAGAAAGCTGTGCTTGCTTGATATTTCAGGATAGGTAGGTAGAATTGATGTTGGTGTTCATATCTTTTTAGCTGTCTGTCTACCTGACTGCAATTATGATACAATGCGATTTCTGATTTCAGATTGAATTATCTTGATCTCTCAAAGCTTCATGACCCTTCTGGGTGTGATTTTTTTTTTTGGGGGGTGTGATTTTTTTTAAAATTCAAATCTACGTTGTGCCTCTTGATGGAAAAAATTCTTTATAAGTGCTTGAAAGACTTCCCTCTGATTGTTTTGATCGTTAGTAGTCTGAAATCTACTTTAAAGGCTTTTTGATTACTTCTGATGTGGAAAAACATGTTTCTGAAATGAGTAAAAGGAGTGGAAATATGGCTGCTTGAAAATCATTTAACACATTATACCACTTAGAAGTTAAAATTCAAGTAATTCTTGTTTCTGATAACGTGTGAAAATAGTTCCTTGTTTTACATGATTTATTGAAAATGTAGTAAAGTCCTGATTTGTTACTTAAGCATGTGAAAAAATGCTTGTAGCTTTAGCTATTCTGTATGCCTGTCGCTGTATGATGGTAATGTTGCAGCTGTGAGGGACTATATATTCTCTTCAGAGAGTAAGAGCTGCATGCCCTAAAGCTTATCTGCATTTTCTAACTTAAAATGAAAAATAAATACTTTAATATAAAAGATATATAGTAAAACGCATTATCTCTCTCTACATACCTCATCTTCTTTCCTCTGAAGAAATAGGAAAATGGTAATCCTAAACGGCAAGGTGTTATTTCCAGACCTGTAATACTAAGACAATTACAATTTTGGTGCTTTGTAGAGATAATGGTTGCGTTTTGATTATTTATTTTTAAGTGCAGCTTAATCTTTTGAAGAGAGACAGCTTTAAAAGTGCAGTCATCTTACCATTTACTGTAGTTAAAAATCTGTGAATCTGTTTCCTGTTTATTCCAAGTGTTTTTTCACAAGCTCTTAGAGACCTGTTAAGAGCACTTGTGTATAGAAAGATATAAGACCTACTTTTAAAATTATTTCTATTTTTTTATTTTTAAAAATGTATGTACTTTTTTGTCTTGCTGTAGGAATCTGATGGCCAAGGCTGTCCTTTCTGCCGCTGTGAAATCAAAGGAACTGAACCAATTATTGTGGATCCCTTTGATCCAAGGGATGAAAACTCCAGGTGCTGCAGTATTATTGATAGCTTTAGCATGCCCATGTTAGACTTGGATGATGATGATGATAGAGAAGAGTCTTTAATGATGAATCGTTTGGCTTCAGTCCGAAAGGTAAATTTTCAAATACTGTACAACAGATAAAGCTATACGTTTGTAAATGAAGCTGTTTGTAACTTTAAACAGTGAGAGGTTGCATTTCATGCTCTAGGTTTCAGCAACTCAATGAACAGTTCTCGGGTTGAAAAAACAAAATGCAGCAATATTGCAGCAATAATACTGAAGTTGACTACGATAAAAAAATTTGCTGATTCTCAGCTGATATGAACTGAGTTTACGCTGTTTATAATGAAAGAAGCATGAGACTCATCCAAAATAAGCTATATGGACAATTTCCTGAATGTTTATTTGTAAGAAACAAAAAATTTCATATATACAGAATATTTTATTAGTTTTCTGTGCATGTGTGTATACACATAATGTTTGAGGATTAAACTTGAGTTTCTAAATAGGTTATAAATGTTATTCTTTGTAAAGGTGACTTGGAAACCAATTCATATTGCACACAAGTAGCTTTTAATCATGTTTCACGTGAGTTGTCTGTGTTTTTTCCTTGCATTTTTAGTCTTAGGTACTTACAGCAGGGAAAGTGTATCTGAGATTATTTGTAGTGACTTTGTGTTTTGGGATGGTTTTTGCCATGAAAGTGCTTTGTGTTAAATTGGGTTCTTTCTTTGGTCACAGGAGATTTTATCCCTGATAAATAAGCACTATCATTAATAAAAGTTTATTTTGTATTGGTAGCTTTCACTACTATATTTTAGCCTGGAAAAGACACAATAGGTACTGTCATAGGCCTTGTAACATTGAATTTTACAGTGCATTTTCTAGATTTTGCGTTTTACTGAAGTCATCTAGATTGAACAGTTGCCTTGGAATTAATTCTGTAACATCTTACTCTTCCACTTCCTTATTGTTGTGTTTAAAAAACCAGCAAACAAACAACAAACCCACCACAGTGTTTCACCCTCATATCTGAGAGTATCTGTCAGTTAATATACATATTTCTGATATCCTCCCTAACCTCTTAAGTCATATGAATCATTCTTGCGTTATGTATGTAATACAACATGGCCTACTCTTGGGAACAGTTTATCCTTCCTGCCTGGACTTAAATTGCAGTCTGCAGCCTGACCTCTGTGAGATAGCCTTGAATTGATGGGCTTTAATAACACTGCCACTTCCATGATAAGGCAAAAATGCATTATGCTTTTATCAAAAGAAGGAACAATGGGGTTTACTATAAGAAATCTTTCTTTCAGTATTCACCAAGTGCTTGAGTGCTTTGGTGCTTGCTATTTTTATGTCATTAATTTCATTGTTCAGTGAAAGAAACCTACTAACTATCCTGAAGTTTAGGAATGGCATTTGCCACTCTTTGTTAGCCTCTTGAAGTCCTTACTTGAAAATGTTGAATTATCAGGTCATTTGGTGATCTTCAGCTGCTTTTTTCTTCTTAAAACTGTTACCAGTGGTTCTACGTTGATGCTCTTAACCACATCACCTCTGTGTAATATGACATTATTTATACAGACTCTTGTTAGTAATGCCTTCATCAGCCTTGTCTATTTCTTTTAATCATTATTTATTTTTCTTGTTAAATGGTGTTTCTTCGGAGCCTGCTAGAAGAAATTCTTTTTTTCCTCTATGACTTCATGTTGGATTTTACTCTTTTTGAATTTTTCTTTTGTTTCTTGTTAATGCTGCTAATACGAACGTGACACTGCATAATTGCTGTGTTGTAGACATTTGATTTATTGAAACAATGGAAGTTAGATGACAAAGACAATAATGTAGTTCTTGCAGCCTACCTGCTGAGACTGTTGTTACTTTGTAATCCCAATG
Source organism: Aramus guarauna (assembly GCA_013400195.1). Classification (NCBI taxonomy): domain Eukaryota; kingdom Metazoa; phylum Chordata; class Aves; order Gruiformes; family Aramidae; genus Aramus; species Aramus guarauna. Next base: position 459,913 of record VXBL01000258.1, on the reverse strand, counting down.
AACAAATTTTTCAATTCTTATTGCAAGGATTGTCACATGCTTTTTACATAAAGCTGCTAATCCTTGAAAATCACCTGGCTAGATTGTATGGTATTACTGAGAAAATCTTATTTTGGCATATCTGGCTAGTAGTGAGCTCAGATGTTAAACTTGCTAGAGGAAGAAGGTTCCAGGGACATGAAGTCCTGATGAAAGTGACTGTAGGGCTTCACAATTTGTTGTGGAAATATTCAAATCAATCCTTAGTGTCCTGAAAGCCTTGTGGGAGGGGCACTGTTAAAGTGTTTCTAAGCTGTTACTACCACTTTTCACTACCTTTGTGACTTGTACTTGGAAATACAGTCATAATGCAAAGAATAGTTGCAGTAAGCTCATTTTAGAAGCACACACAGTCAGGTTCATCACTGATTAAGGGGCCTGGGGGGGGAGGGTTTAAGGGAGGAGTTCTTCACAAATTGAAAGTTGAAAAACACTTTTTGGAATTATCATTAAAGTGTAAACAAGATAAATTTTTTTTTTAATCACCTGCTCTACCTGTATGAATTATGAATATAAGTTGGATATCAGAAAAATACCAGTTCTGCACTTTATCACTGTATCTCTGAAGCATGCTTATAAACTGTAAGAGGTATCTGAATTAAGTACCTGAGGGATCTCAGACTTGAAATTGCTTTAAGGAAAAGAATAATCACAAAGCTACTTACTCCTCCTTTAATGGAACGAGTAAATGGATACACTTTAAGAAAAATGAATCATTCCTGCTAGGTGTTGTGTATGAGTCAGCAGCAGCAGCTGATCAGCTGTAACAGAGGCTTTAGAGAAATCCACTGCAATTAGTCTGCTTATCTGCCTCATCAAGCAGCTTTTTTTTTTTTTTTTTAAATTTTCAAATTGTCTTCAGATATTTCTTTACGAAAGAGGAAGAGTGGTGCCAAAACCTCTGTTAATTGTCTCATGGCTGAGACATTTCCAGCCCCATGGTATCAGATTAGCTAATGCAATTATTGCCCGAAGTGTTCCTTTTCTCAGCTCTATACCATTTGTGCTAGCCAAGCACAATGTTATAAAATGCACGTTAAAGAAAATGTGCAGATTACAGGCTCAGGTAAATATTTCAAATGGCTTTTTTCATTTTTAAAGAGGGTATTGGAGTCTCTAGTATACTAGGTTTATTATTCCATAATGTTTAATATTCCCTTGTCCCAGTGAATTAAGAGTTATCTGTCACTTTACCTTGTACAAGATGTAACTAGATATACTTCTTTTAGAAAGAAAGAAGGAAAATAAGGAAAATGCATAATGCAGGGGTTCTTGTTAAAAGCAAGTAATTTTGAATTCATAAGTGCCAAGATAATTGTTTGAAGACATGAAGATAATTACATGAAGACATAGAGGAAGGCCCTAGAAGTATAGGAGACTATGAGGTTTTCAATAGCTTAAAGTGAATTAACATTCTCTAAAAACACTTTCTTCTAAAACTAGATGAAGTTACCGAGTCTGGGATTTACTGTCTTCTCTGGAATTAATTTCCTAGTGGTCTGAATGCACCAAAACCTAACTTTGATTCCCACTGTTATTTTAAAATAGTTATAGTAAATTGTCAAAGCTGAAAGGCAATGCTTGGCATGATTAGGCTTCTTCCAGCAGGTGAGTTAGGTCAAACTGAACAAATCATGACAAAAGTCTTTGGTTCTCAAAATGTGGGAGGAGACTGTGGTTTTTTTACTGCTCCCCCTCATTTCCATATTACTAAATTGACTTTTTTCTGGTAATGAAAAAAGACATGTATTACATCATAATAATGTTTTTAATTTCATCATATAAAATACAAGAACATGTAAAAACAGACTTCAGATACATATTCAGGTATTCCCTTCAGCTGTACATTCTTAACTCATTCTGACATATCACTTCCTTCTTAATGGTACACCTGGTTTGTGAGAACCTATTAAAATCATGCTACACAAGAAGAGAGTCCTTAACTGCTTAGTTACTAGTATTTGAAAGAGACATAAATGCTGGGAGGCAATGTGCCTCCCTTGGTTAAAATGTGCTTTACTTATTCCCTTGGGCAGCGTGGTGCTGACTCGCACAGCCTTAACTCCTTCCTCCTCCTTCACATGCATTTTCTTGGGTCAGCAAAGGAAAGATTAAATAAAGAACAAACCTGTCTATGTAAAAAATGTTTACAGCAATCAGTGTTAAGTGCTGTAACTTTATATCCTCATGCAAATTTTTAAGTCCAGATGTTACTAATCCGTCTAGGTCAAACCTTATCCTAACAAGAAGTAACAAATATGTGAGTTTCTTTACTTAAAATCAACCAAGAGTATCTTCAGGGAACTACTTGGAAATGAAAAGTCCACTTGTAGCGTAGGTCTGCTTGGACCTTCTTAGATTTCTCATTATGGAATTTATAAATTACGGAGTTCACTCTAGCAGGACATTAACAATCAGGATAATATTCCTCGGTCAGTCACTTGTTAGGATTTGTGTTGAGTATGCTTTTCTTACGTGCGCCTGGCACAAAGGCATTTGAAGCTACAACTCTTGATTCAGTAGCCCATCTGCTAATATTTCCATTAGAGAAACCTTCACTAGAAATTGTAACCAATGTCAGAAGGATCCTTATTCTTCAAGTCACAACCATTAGGGCCAAACTGATACCAGTACATCCCAGTAATAAATACGTCTGGTTAAATACACAAGTGTGGTCTGCTCTGCAGTACAATTTCAAAGTAAGTGGCAGCTGCTTTTCCCCTGGCAGCAGGCATGCCAGCCAGATGAAGCCCACATTGTTACAAAGGAGGCTGTGTTCTTTTCCTTAATTACATCTTTGCTGCGCAGGTCGGAGCGTGTTGCTGCACAGCCCTTTTGTACGCTGAAGGTCTGTCTTCTCTCACTGCCAGTTCATTTGTATTAGTTTGTGTCTTAATAGCTTGCTTGTTTTATCTTTTTATCACTCTGCTGCTCTCATTGCTGCTTTATTTCCAGTGAATGGAAGGTACACAGAAACATCCAGTAGGTGACTAACAGAAAAAATTTAAATTTCTTCATCTGTAGGGAGTCTGCCAAAAAGAGCAGATATTATGTACATCCGTTAATGCCCTGGCATCTACATGAAGTGCAGCCATTTTGTTGGCCTAGCTGTCAACAAACATCAAACGATGCAGCTAGACAGGTTGTATGGGGGTGGACAGGAAAAATACAGTTTGGTTGTTTGGTTTGGTTTGTTGTTTTTTTTTCTAATGGGAGTATGATAGAAATCTGATACTGAGTGATGAAGAAAACCTGTTTGTCGTTGTTGAATATTTTGGTTTGTGTGTTTTATTTTTAGTTTCAATAGATCTAAACAAGGAATCATAATTTTTAGTTTCTCCCAGTAAAGTATTCTCTGTTACCTCAACACCAAGCAGTGACGTGGATTAAGCTTCCTTGTAGGGGAGAGAACCTGCTTTTGCTATCAGCTATTTTCTTTTTTTTTTTTCCTTTTTTATCCTTATGCCTCAGAAGTTATTCTTTAACCTGGTGGCCATCATCAGTTCTCTTTTTGAAATCTCTGGGGCCACAGCATGCTCTGATAGCATTGTGGCTGTAGGCAATAGTAGTTCAGGAAACTGGAAGACTATTTTACTATTCTGAAACAAGACATTGATGTAGGCTTAAACTTAAATTGATGTCCTTTCACATGCTTAAGACTTTGAAAAATTTGCATTTCATTTTGGCACTTATGATTTACCATTCATGGAATATGGTGGGTAGAGATAGCTAAATACCAAGTATATAGGGAACCAAAAGTTTATCACATAAACTAATCTCCTGTTTCAACAGAATTAAAACCATGTTGGGTTCTAAGAATCTTGAATTTTTACATACATTTTCATATTGTTCTAGTTGTTGTTATTGCCTACTGTGTATTAGGTGTGTCTTTCAGCCACTTGTTTCCATAAATCTGAAAATAACGTCAGTCCCCAGTGGATTTTAAATGTGAATATTTCCATGATTTCTGTCTCTGCTGGAGCTGAACTGTTGTTACAGCAGGAGAAAACGACTCTCACATGGATGAGACGAGTGGGCTCACTGAGGGAAGAGCGTAGCATTTTGCCTAGTGATTCTGTAGAGCAGAACTGTGTAAGAGAAGGTTGTCATAGAGAAACAGTGATGGATATTCTTAAAGTGCTGTCACTACAACATTGTTCATTTAGCTGTGGATTCACATAACTACACACAGTGTGACATTTGAGACTCTGTCAGATTACCCTCTCAGGAAGTCAAGTTAATTAATGTGATGGTATGACCATTAGAACATCTTAAATTCCAAACAAATGTTTCCTGTCCAGTACTCTGTTTTCAGTATTTCCTATTTTTCTCATTCTTTGTTTCCAACTCCTGTTAGATATATAGGATTGTTTATGAGACCACCTGGAGCAATTCCCTACTGACTGAGATGCAGTATGTTGTGCAATGCCTAAAATGTAGAGACTTACTACAATACTTTAAATTGTTTTAAATAATGGTATCTTTTTGGAGGTCAGCAACCTCCTTATTTGGTTCTATTTCAGATAATTTGGGAAATAAATTCATTTTCTGTCTGATGTTGAAGCCAAAGCATTGAATATATTATATTACATGGCTCTTGGTTTTTAGGAATGCTGGTTGGAGCTATAACTAAACTTTGAAAACTAATGCTATTAAATGATACTGTGTTTAATATGCTATTTAACTGGCAGATGCTTTCTGTTAAGGAAAATGAATTGACACTCAGTTTATAGTAGTTTTATAATTATGGTTACCCAGGCATGCTTGTGAGATACATATCTAGCTGAATTATTCAACTTCCCATAATGTTTAGAAAGGCTGAGCACCTCACAATCACTCATGTATTTTTCCTCATGGACTTCAGTCAAGGTCAGGGACATTCACCAATTAAAGGAAACAAAATTTAAGGACTATATTCAAGCCATTTAATATGAACATTGTGACCACCTCTTTATAGAAAGGAAAAACTGGGAAGTTTCTGGTAGCCATGAAGAGCAGAAATCTTGAGTTGTTCAGTCTCTTGAAATTGAATGTGTAGTTGTGAGACTGAGCTTACGTGTATAGACCAAGTGGTAAACCCCTGCGTATCAAAAATAAATCGTTCTGGCAATGGAATTGAACCTCAGCCTTCTGGCTCTTCAACACCTCCTCACTCCTCTGTCTCATTTTTTCTTGCAATGTTATCCAGTAATACTGTGGTAACTCCTATTTCTGAAAGAAATCTGGTAGCGATCCCAATTGCATAGGACAGAATATTAAACTAAGCTGTAGTGCAGAGGGTAAGGAGTTAGCATACTGCATTCTTTTCCTGCATCTCCTTTTGAATTTATGAAGTTTTCAGATTCTTTAACATAGTCGCTGTATGTAAAGAAAGGCAATGTTGTTTGCTCATTTACCTTGTTAAAGAATTTCTAGTCCCATCGCTATGGGACATAGAGCATTGGTGAGGAATTTTATACGCTTACCTTAAGAAGATGGCAGATTGTGAGCCTCTATAGGCAAGTTACGTTGCGAGAATACAAGGATGCCTCAGTGCACAAGTGGCCTGAGGCTGGCGCTTGGTGTGAATGCCTTCCAGCTACTCATGTCTGGTGTCGGGGCAAGCACAGAACAGCGTAAACATCCAGGTTTGCTTACAGTACACTGATACAAATATAGTGGGTTCACAGAAGTAACTTCAACTGATTTATGCAAACAACTAAACTGTGTTTGTTAAAGCTCAGCCAGATGAGGTTCAGGAACTAGTTGCAAAAATGGGTGGAGCCTGTACCGAGGATTGAAATCTTTGGTTCTGGTGAATTTGAAAGGACGAGTAAAGAAAAAAAAAAATAAAATCATCATTTGTCACTTAAGGGCGATGTTAAATGTGTGTGTGGTTGGTTTAATATTTGCTAAAATAATAAACTGAATTGTCCTAAAATGATTTTGTAAATCAGCAAATTAACGAGGAAAGGAATAACTGCTTTGCCTACTGGCTTGCTCATGATTTTTGATTTGTAAGTTTTCAGAAGACACATACATTCCATTTTCTATGGAATATATTTTGAAAATAGGCTGCAGTTAATAGACAACATCATAGGCATCTGACTTTAAAAGTCATGTATAGAATTTTGGATGGAATACTCTGTGAATAAAAAAAGTCATCAAGAGTAGCAGTACTACAGTAGAATCTCTACGTTTGTGATTGTTTCCTTTTGTGCGACAATGATTGCTTGTTTTTCAAACAAATTACTGCAATATATATTCTTTTATTTTCATCACAAATTAACATGGATCTTTAGTTTTGAGGTAGAATGACTTGTTGACTTCTTTTTCAGTAACCGTAAGCTGAGCACCTGTACTGTCTATTAATTAAGAGTAGCGTGGTGTCTATTGTGATAAATGACTAAGTGCCTGACAAGTGTCAAATGTTTTAATTGTGGAATGGAAGTTGTATTACTTGGTCATCAGGTTAATAGTAGTTATATATATATATATATTTTTTATTTTTTTATTTTTTTTTAATCTTGAAGTGCAATGAGAGGCAGAATTCACCAGTGACTTCACCGGGATCTTCCCCTCTTGCACAAAGAAGAAAACCACTTCCAGACCCCCTACAAATCCCCCATCTTAGTCTTCCACCTGTACCTCCTCGGCTGGATCTTATTCAGAAGGGAGTAGCACGGTCACCATGCGCCAGCCCAACTGGATCACCAAAGGTACAACTCAATTGAATCATTATTTCTTTATATATGAATATTGAGAAATTGTGTTCAGTTGTTTTCAAGGTGAGCTTGCTTTTTTATTTCAGAAGACAGACTATTAAGAAATTTTCCTTGTGTATTTTCTTTTTCAGGAGTTTTGCTCTGTCCAAAAGAACTTTTAGTTCCTTGTAGTTTAGAAAAACTTTAGCTTACATCCACATTGACTGTGTCTCTTATCTCCTTCAGCTGATTTTGGCAAGTGCCTGTTCCTTTGCATAATATCTTACATAGTCAAATGTTTACAGCTACATTTGTTGGTCAAATGTGACCTCTGTTTGTCTGATGTTTATATTGCACTTGGCTATGGTCAGAATTTTAAAGACATTGCTGTAATGGATCAATTCTGTAATAAATCCTGATTCACGAAAATAAATAGAAATTAAAGTTTCCTGACAATAGATTTTAAGGTCATTGTCTCATTTAAATTATACGTTGTGCTCTGATGATGATTTGTGCTCAATCTTCGCAGTATCCTTACACGAAAAATATGTGCAGATACCCTGCTTTCAAAACCTTAACTGGCATATATTAGGACTCAAGTTTCAAGGGAAATAATAATGACTCTATAGCTAATAAATTGTATGCTGTTTTGTGAAACTAATGATACTAAAGAAGTAATGATTTTTTAAGTGGATAAGCATGAATGAGAACAAATGCTATGTTTGTTGCTCTCTATTCTGAGTTGATCATTTTGTTGTGATTGCCATATAGAGAGGGGGTATTAGATTTAAATTTTGATTTTTAGATGATGAATTCAAATTGAAGTTCAAAACATGACTTGAAACCTCTGTGCTCATACTAATACAGTATGAAGTACCTTATTTATTTTGTCAAGTTTTTACCTCAAGCTTGAAAATCAACCTTTTTTAAGATTATAGCAGTTTATAATTTAGAGAAAAAAATGCAACTTTGAATAGTTTCTTTAAGCTTCTTTAATTACTTTTTATATTATACAAAGGAATATATAACACATTGAGAATATATGCTAAGAGTTTGGCACATCCATTAAAAATTAATTTTACAATAGCGTATTTTTACGAAGTTCATATCTTATAAAAACCAGAGATTATAGACCTGCAGGTAGAATAACTTTCTTTTCAATCTAAGTAACTTGTTGAGCTGCTGCTCGAAGAATAGAGGTGGGCTAACCTGTGAAGTGAGAGCAAATACTATTCTGACTTTAAAACTTTTGCAGCCTCTGTCTCTTCAAGTGGTAGTAATATGCAAGCTTAACAGAATCCATGAAAAATTCACCTTCCAAGGGAAATCATCTTCCCTATATTCCTTAAGATGGCTGGTGGTAAGAGAAAAACATTTCATAAAGACCTGGCCCGAGTGTCATTTTGTAAAATGTGGTTAGTAATTCACTTCTAATGAAAATGTTTTGATTTTATCAGATTTGTGCTCTTGGAGGCTATACAGCTATCTGTATAAGGTTTGGTTTGGGTTTTTTTGGTAACTTGGTTTTCATTTTTTTCCAAACATTCCTCAGAATTCATTTCAGCAGCTAAGTAAGTGATTTGAAGGATCAAAGCAAAGGATTGTGGAAAATAGTTATGGGTCTCATATATCTGCCTCAGTCAGTTTTGTTTTCTCCCATCCACCTCCTTCCTTGGGTTACTCTGCAACAGCAGAAACGGGGGCCTGCTTTCTGAAGAGAGGCCAGGTTGTCTGCAGAATGCAAAAACAAGACTAACGTTTAACTTTCTGGCAGGTACTCTTGTGATGCCTTGAAAATACCTCAGTTAGAAATGGTAAAGCAGTATTTGATCATGAGAGAAATACGCATGCCTACGTGTAACTTTTTTTTTTAAACTTACTGTGTTGTTTAGTCTTCTCCTTGTATGGTGAGGAAACAAGACAAACCTTTGCCAGCACCACCACCTCCCTTACGTGATCCTCCACCGCCCCCACCGGAGAGACCCCCTCCAATTCCACCAGACAACAGGATAAGCAGACACCTGCATCATCCGGAAAGCGTGCCTTCCAGAGACCAGCCGATGCCCCTTGAAGGCTGGTGTCCCAGAGACGTGTTTGGGACAAGTCAGTTAGTAGGATGTCGAATAGGGAGTGATGCTTCTCCGAAACCAGGACTGACTGCAATTTCAAACATAAATGGAAGGCACAACCGCGTAAGTTCTGATCCAGGATTTATGAGGAAACACAGACGTCATGAGCTGCCTGCAGAAGGTGCCAAGGTATGAGATGAGCCAAACATGTTGAATCCTAATTTGATACCCTACTGCAGCATTGTCTTGCATTGGCTAAAGTACTAGTTGGTCAGTGTTGATCTGCTGTTTCAGAATCTTTCCTGTCATGACTTAACAATAAGTTGGCCATAAATAAATGGTTTGTTAAATACTGTAATTTGTAAAGCAGCAGTACATGAGGTTCTAAGTTACAGTTTTTAACATGAAAACTTCAAAAAAGATTGGCTTGGAGAGAAAATTCTAGATTTTCTATATCCTTTTAGCAAATTATCCATACAGTTGATGCATGATAATAATATACCACTGTATGCTGTAGCATAGATATGTAGCATCTCAGGTCCACTTTCGAAGTGTCTTATTCCAAAATTGTATATGCATTTGCTGATGGAATAGTAGATTTTCCAGTTACCTCTGTCATAGGTGGGGTCAGGACTTGGTAACATCTTCAATCTGTAATGTATGCAATACGTACAGATGATGTATACAAATATACTTAAATTGTCAGACATATTCTGTGCATTGACATAAAAAGCTAAATATCCTAAGGTCAGTTGCGTTCATCAGTAAAACATTACTTTCAAAAGAGTGTTAAATTAGTCGTGATGTTCAGTATACTCTGATCTAACCTGCCTTGAGATTAAGAAAGAGGAAACAAATAAATCCAAAGCCAAGCTAAATGTAGAGTAATTGAGCAGCATCCTTGAAAGTGCTCAGTGGCACAACTCCACTGATTTGGTTTGATTTGGTATTATTGTCCATATGCTAAACCTTATTTAGGATAATGAGCATTACAACTCCCTTTGTCAGTTGTTTACAGTAATACACATATCTTTGAATTTTTCCTCCTTTGTACTTTATTCAGAACTCCAGGTGCTGGAGTTGTACATTGTTGTAATTTGTCCATAGCAGCTTTTGACTTCTCTTGGACAAATGTCCAGTGTAATGCCCAGTAATCCATGTTCAGAGTTGTCACCTGCAACCTTTCCACTGATTGTCTAGCTTGGTTTGGCTAGGGGGCATCTGCTTGTCACCGACAGAAGTATGTTTTTCTGTCCTTGGTTGCAGTGAATAGTATGTATGTCTATAACTGTGGTGTTTCTTCTATCAGAAAAAATGAAGGATTGTTTCTGTATGTTAATTGAAGATATTTAGGGAGGGGGAGCTTAGAGGGAGTAGTTCTGGCAATAGGCAGCTTCAGACAACTTGCAAGACCATGTACAGTTGGGGAAGCTCAGGTTTGAAAAGAGATTAAGGGATGATGGCCTAAGAAAAAAAGTCTTAATTCTGCTCTAATCAATTTTATCAAAGCAGCTTGGTAATTTATTCATAGAGCAGGTTATTAACTCAAAGCTGCTGCTCTTTTTTCTTTTTTTTTTTTTTTTTCTCCTTGAAGACTACATAGATTGTGCTAAGGAGGGTGGATTTGTGGTTAAGTCACGGTAGTTAGAAATGATAATTTTTTCTTTCTATTTGCTTTTCCCAAGGTCACAAGCTACTTAACATTTCTGTCTCAATTTTATATTTTTTTTTATATGGATGTTTTTGTTATTTTAGAAGTACGTTACTGAAATTCAATTAGTATTGGCAAGCAACATCGACGTATATGATGAAAGGTGCTTAATAACTCCACGATATTACATATAATTACAATGTCCTTTTGTCAGCATTGAGGCAAACCACAAAATTTTACTTACAGCTAGGGTGTTGTTTAAAATGCTATAGCTTGTAATCTGATTTTAAAAGGATATTGGGTTTATATCTTCATATAGTATTCCAGTTGTGGTCTGGTGCAGTATTGAAACTGATGGAATAAATACTTCTTAAATCAGAATAACCACTCCGTGTAGAAGTACCACTGTAGTCAGGAAAAGTTACCTATGTATTTCTTTAATCAAATGCTGTTTGAACTGTCATCTTCAGGTTATAGATCCAAGTCATTTGGTTAAGTGGAGCAATTGATAACTCTGAATTACCGTTTCAGACTGTATACACATTCACAAGGGAAACATTCGCCCTCTACAACTACCTGAAAGGAGGTTGTAGTGAGGTGGGGGTCGGCCTCTTCTCCCTGGTAACAAGCGATAGGACCAGGGGGAATGGTCTAAAGTTGCGCCAGGGCAGGTTTAGGTTAGACATTAGGAAAAATTTCTTCACAGAAAGGGTTGTCAGGCACTGGAATGGGCTGCCCAGGGAGGTGGTTGAGTCCCCGTCCCTGGAGGTATTTAAAAGAAGGATAGATGAGGTACTTGAGGACATGGTTTAGTGGTTATGGGATGGCAAGGTTAGGTTAGTGGTTGGACTTGATGATCTTAAAGGTCTTTTCCAACCGAGATGATTCTATGATTCTATGATTCATTTAATAAATTTAATTCCTGATTCATTTATTAATTGTAATATAATCTTTTTGCTATTGGGGAAAGCTAAGAATCAGGAAGACAATCCTATGGGTAGGAAGTCGATTTTGGCAGGCACCGTATCACTGATTTTTAAAAAACATTAATATGTTTAGGATGCTGTACCTGTTGTTTTCTCACTGTACTTATCTCTCTCACTTTGATCAGTTTGCAATCTCAAAATCTTAATTTTCCCCCAAGCAGTTCAGCTTTAATTGAGTAGTCCATCTAGTAACCATGATGTGGAACTTCCTCTTTCGGTGAAGTTTTAAGCTGTGTTCTACAGTTCCCAAATGGAGTGAGCTGAAATGGGTATGAAAGAGTCACTCCAGATGCAGCTCTGTAGTATGAACTCCTAGGAGAGCCTTTACAAAATAGACCTTGAGAAGATTATGAGTAATACCTAGGTGATGAACACCCATGATGATACATGGGAGAAGACCCATTGTAACACTTGTGTGGTTTTTAGGTCTTTTCAAATGGTCATCTGATAAATGAAGAATACGATGTCCCTCCACGGCTTTCACCCCCTCTTCCAGCTGCCTCCATCATCCCTACTGTAAAGTAAGTTAACTTTACTTGTAAAAGAAATGTGTTAATGTTAGATAATAGCACTGATTCTATGGTGCTAAAAGAAAAACAGGGAAAAGAAAGAAATAAAATGAACTAATATAACTTGGTGATACATTTTCTATGAACTTTAATGTGGTTTTACAAAGGAAATGTAAATTGTATTGATTAAGTGGGAGCAGTTCTAATGTTAATTGAACATAGTACATTTTTATAGGAAGAGAGAATAAATTGTGGCAGATCTTGCTTGCAGGCATTTGGCAATGAGGGCAGACACTGTCTGCTTTTGCTGCTGCTGCTACAGAAGTGTGGTCAGAGGTATTTATTGCAGTAGATGAGAGATTCTTGGGAAAGTACTAAGGCTAAAGAGCATGATTTGTGTGCGTTCTGCCCCTATTCTAGTCATTCTTTCTACACATGGAGTTTTATCCAGGGTTCACACCAGTATCTTTTCTTTGTTGTGGCCAGAAAACAAAAAATTTTATATCCATTTTAAATGGTGTCAGCCTCCCTGAGTTCCAGAATATGGTTTGGGAAATTTTGTCATTTCAAGTTGCAGACTACTCTTGGTCTTCCAGTAACGTGGATGTTTATTTGGTACCAAGATGTTGCTGTGCATAGCACACGGGATTTTCTATAGAACAAGAGATATTTATAATAGAAAGCTTGGAAGAGCTATAAAGTAGTTTGCCGATTTTTTGTGGTTTTGTAAGGAAATCAGAGCGTATCGCAATGTTTGATGTTATCCTACAGTTTCTTTCCAATGTACTCCTTGTGATTCTTGGTGTTAAATAAAATAATTGGGTAGTCAGTACATGTTAATAGTGAGAATTTTCTCATTAGTGTGTACTTTCACTGTATATTCAGAACTCCTTCCATTGTTGTTCAGTTAGTGGTAATATAAAAGACAAATATATTTCAGCATTTCATGAATATGCTGTTTTTCCTTTTCCTATGTGCTATAATAAAGATGCAGTGGAGCATTGACTTTTTCATTCAGAAACATGTGTTCAGGTGGAATTATTGCTGAGTGGAAGCTCTCCATGTTTACTTTCAGTTGAGAAGCAAATTTTAGAACATTACCCAGATGTTTTTGTAATTGAATGCTGTGTTGTCATGTAACCTGACTGAGATAGGGTATCACAGAAATACTATTTAGATACCTCATGAAATCAATCCCCTCTATAGATTGATCTCCTTGGATTGACTACTCCTTCCATGATACAATGCAACCGCTGGGATGTTCCACACATTGTCAGTCAGAAAGACAAAGCAGTAACTCTTACAGACAAACTAAATACTTGCATATTCCAAAGCAAATTGAATTCTGAAGAAGATTCTTATTTTTATTTTTGGTGGTGTTGAAATAAATAAGGAAACATTCTGCTTCATGAACATCCCATTTTTTGCAGATTTTTGCAAATGTAGCCTAGACTCAAAGTACGATATATACAAACACCATACAGTGTTCATGGGAGATTCCTCAAGATGTCATAGCAATGTGGACAGGCACAAAATCCATGTCAGGACAATCCAAAACTAGAATGTGTGGATTTAGCTTTGTCAAAAGAAATATCTTATTTAGGTGAAGTTTTCTGAATAGAAAACTTTTCTATTCAGAATTTTTTTCTATTTTTTTCTATTCTATTTTTCTGAATAGAAAACTGACATATTCCAGCCAAAAGAAAATCTTCATTTGCTAAAACCAAACTCCGTAAACTTTTCAGGACTAAATTAACTTTAATTTCTGGTTTGTTTTTGTACTTAAACTTTTTAAAAAGTATACAGCACATTTTAAATTTTGATTTTTAAAATATAAAAATATCAATATTAACCTAGGGGTAAAAAGTTCAATTTATCTAATTAACTACTACTAAAATGTCACATGGAATGGCTGTTAAAATTAAAAATGGATCATCATATGTTGTTTCTTGAAACACTAATATGTCTATTTTAAATTTATTTCAAATTAAGTATTTGTTACCACTAGAAAATATCCCAATAATCTATAATAATGTGTGCCAATATGTAGATGGAAAAACTGGGGAGAAGGAATCTTCAAAAATAGCAAGTTTAGTAAGTTTAATATTTCCACCAACCTCAACAACTGCTTTCAAAAAGATAGCCTAAATACTATTTAACATGATTTAATTTGAAATGTTGGAGAGAATATTTTTACAGCGTGTTGTTCCTCCTGTTAAATTGACTTCACTAAGCCCTTATAAATATGTTGAGCTGTACTTGATCCAAAATACTCTTGCTTTTCACAACTGTGTCACTGCAATCAATCTGGTGCAAGTTTCTCATTTTTTTTCTACTTTCCCACCTCTGCAGAGTTGTGGCTTGAGAGCTAGTTTGTTTCATACAGCTGCAAGGCATTTTATTTTTTATACTTATTATTCTAAGTCTGTGATTTCAACGGTTTGACTCTAGGATACATTTACTATGAATGAAATGTCTTAGTCTAAATAATGAGGAGGCAAAATGACCCTTAGTTGAAACTTCACAATTCTAAAACATCTGTACTTGACTTGTTTGATCAGTTTTTACTGAATAAGACATTACAAATATGACTTTTTTTCTTTTTTCTTTCCTAAATTAAATGAATAGGAAAGCACTAGTATCTTTTTTTCTGGAAACAGTGCTGATTTATTTTCATTTTACAAAATTGATTAGTATTAACCATACTTTAATAATGAATTGTTGGACTCATGTTAACAAAGTGTCTGATTTTTACATTCCACTCAGCCACTATGTTGCTGACCTTATGTGTTAAAACAGTTTTATGGGACTGCTGTAATTATGTCACATTATTTTAGCAGCTTTGATCAAATTGGTATTTTATTCTTGAAAAAATAAATGAAACTTCTATGTAGAAGGTACAGAACCATTCTTCCCTAAAACTTAGAAATTTTTAAGTTAGAGTTTGTTTTATTCCTGTGAGTAGGTCCCATTTTGCTACATCAGTAGAAAACCAGCCTCTTTGTCTCAAAAGTGCTTTATACCCCCGTCATGTTTTCTATGAGAGAGTGTCTATTTTTGAGTGTGAAATCAGACATCCAATTCCAAGTACCTTCTGTATTCTGTAAATATATTAGGAATATCTAGTTGCTTTGAGGTAGTTAAGGGAAAAGTACCATTGAGAGGTGTTTCTCCTCTTGCTATCCCTTCTGTCTTGCTAAGAAACTTTGAAGGTGAAGTCATAGTTCCATTAAAGGCAACTGTGACTTGGAAATCCTGTCTCACTTGAAATCAGCCTTTGGCATGGCACTCCTCCAGTGGCGTTAGAAGGAGCACTGCTGACGTGCGGGTTCTAGGCATCTGAGAGATGATGCGCTCTGGATGACACAATGTGCCCTTAGGTCATAGCTTGGCAGGCCAGTGAGTTTGGATGCGTCAGCTGTTCTATGGTAATTCTCGTTGTGTTGCAAGGAGGCTTAGCCTGTGACAAATAGAAAATTGTGTCCTGTTCTGTGAATGAAGGTGTACCGCTTTGTATACACCTTGGTTTTAAGGGCAGAGCGCACTCAAGGACAGTTGACAAGTGTTGACTTGATCATGTGGTCCATATAACACAACACTTGTTTCGCTGAAGCAGATTTTGCTTAAGGCTTTACAAGATTAAATCTTTTGCCTGCACTAGCAACTAGTACTCTGCATAGACCAGAAGAGTTGATAGTAAGGACCTGATGTCTGTGCTGTACATGTTATGGGGCAGCAGTTCAACTAGCTATAGTCTTGTCCCATGAATGTGAACAGTCTTTGGCAATCAGAACTAGTAGGGGCACACTTGGAGTGTGTCATGTATTGTAGTTTAATGTGAGAAGTATTCAAGTTGTGCATTCTTCAGTGCAGATCAAAGCATGCTAAGTGGGGAAGTAAAAGGGATTAATTTCAAAAGCACAGTCCTGATCCGGACTGAAATACATGGATCGCAAGTTCATCGTGTCTAAGTTCTGTGAATCAGTTTACCAGTAAAATGGTGGAAGGGCAACCTTTCCCTGAAATACTTCTAAATAAGTGTGAGATGTTGGTTTCCCTGAAGTTCTGTTTACAACTAAGTTGGACATTAAGTGGCTCAACAAAAATGAATTCTCATCTTTCCCGGTGTTGGCCCTTGGTGCTCAGTTGGATAGGAGAGATTGATATCTAGCCTTCTGTTCAACAAAGCAGAAAATACAAAGTCAGCACTTACCAGAATGTAATTCTGACTTTCAACTTTAAAATATTTCTACTTAAGGACCAGGAAGGGGAACTAAAGAATATATAAATACAGTGTACTGGTCAGTTTTATATTCCTCTGTACACAAATCTTCTAAAGATGTGAGACTAATGAAGTTTTTTAAAGTGTAATTACAGAAAATTTCACCAGCTTGATAAACACATGTTTAAGTGTTTCATGTCTTCATTTATAATGACAATGTTCATCTGTTTAGTTACAAAAACCTAAAATATTTGTCTATTTATCTTACTGGTGGTTTTGTGTAGAGGGATATAGAGTTGGTCTCAGAACAGTAGAAATTTAATAAAACAATTTGATCTTGAAGAAATTTCAACCATCATGAAGAAAATGGGATAGATGGTCTAGGAGAACAATGAAGATATGTTTGGAGTCAGATACCATTACAACTGGAGTAAATTGGAAGTGTAATGTGATTTTTTTAAAAAATATGAATTCTGAAATACTAATAAAGCATAAGTATTGGACAATTTTAGCACCCTAATGGAAAGCATATTAGCTATATGTTAGTACTCTAACTCTTCTACTGCTTTACAAATCAAAAGCACCTTTTAAATATTAATCACATAATAATATTTACAACCTGGCAAATATTTTCCTTATTTAAATGTAAGGAAAGAGAGACTACTATTGTGAAGGACTCATCAAAGGCTACACAGTATTCAAAAGCAGGAGACTTGGAACTTATATCTAATAATAGCTCCAAACCAGTAACAATTTCTCAGCAGTGCCATAATGTTGGGAAATTTGATTTTGGCATATGTATACATATTGGTATCCTGTGAATAAAGGTGTAGCTTTTTTATAACATAAGTTAGATTCTTGTGTCTACTGAATAAATAAGAAAAAAAGCAGGGGCATGAACTAGGTGAAAAGGGGAAAACTGTTTTTGTATTCCTTGAATATACCACATTTATTTAGTTTAAAAATTCTCAGTAAGTAAATCTTCCAGCTCTCCTGTCTGAGAACTGGTTTTAGCAAGAATCTAATAAGACGCTATACGCTATACTTAGTTCAGGTGATGATCAGGCTCTCAGTTTTACTGTGTAGATTTACTTAAAAATATTAACTTAATTCACAGTATTCCAGGAATCAAAATCTCTCCTATAACCAGTTTCAGATAGGGCCTTCTAAGAAGGGTGGTTTTGGTGGTGGTTTCCCAGTAACAGCCTTTTAAGAGTGCTTCAAACAGTACCAGCAACCTGATTTGGTCAGTGTTTGACCTTTCTGGTCTAGGTATTAATATTTCAAACATTGCTATCTGCAGAAGCTAGCAATTCAATTTGTAATTATTTTCAAAAGACCCAGGCTTATATATATATATATAAAACATATCCAGAACATGCTGATTTGGCATGTAAGAATGCTTGCACGTCCACAGAAATGAGAAAAATTACTCTTTGTGGGCTTTGCAACTGAGACATGCTACAAGGTCTGCCTGAGAATGCTAGAGTTCCCATTTTTACGTTCTATTCTTTAAATGGCTGCATAGCAGTGGTGCAAACCTCTTGTCCATCTCCGAAATCGAAGATGGAAAAAGCAATTTCACACTGCCTTGCTATTTGCTCCCTCTAAAGAAGATGGTTGAAAACTGCAATATAGAGTTTGCAATGCAGTGCCATAAATCTTTCCCCCACCTTTGTCTAGTATGTCTTTGCAAAAGAAGTTGGATTTGTCTCTTACATGAACTTGCTTCTGAAGTAAAAAGTATATTACTGATTGAAGGAAAGAGCGTCTGAGAAGTTTCAAGTATCTAGGGAGTTCTAGACTTTGTGTTCAAACAAAAGCAGCACATCTGCCCCTTCTTTCTCTCCTTACTTATTTATTCATTTAGCAACTGTCTAGTACTCATGGTAGTTAGTTACTCATTTTTGTTCACAGAGTACCTGGACGTTCTGAAGCCATACGGCATCATCTACAGTAACTAGTGAGAAACGTATGTTTTTCCTTTGTGAAGAAGTGTGCTGTGTGAGTCAGGTGCTACTTGTGTTGAAAAAATGAGGAGGTAGGCCTGGCCTGTCATCTCAGCTCTTGCCCTTATGATAAAATCAAAGTAATCAGACCACAGGAAGAGAAAGTATGTCCAGTCCCTTCTCGTATTTCCTTGTAGTCCTTAAGAATTCCCCTTTAACATGTATGAAGTAGATGTATCTTGTAGTATAGCCTGTAGTTCGGCTGAGGGGCCATTAGCCGTACTTTGAAGCCACAGATCAAAATGGCTGTGGATGCATTGTACATCTTTATTCAAGGTCCTCCACTTGTTGGCTTTTTTGTGGCAAACAATAAAGGTGCTATTCACTGCATAATGTAATATCCAGGTGATTTTTGAAGTTATACGCTTATTGCTGTTCATGTTCAGCTAATTTAAGAATCAAACTTCTGTTTGTGGTTTTCATGTATGATTAAGCTGAAGTTAAATTAAGTCCTTAATGTAAGTTTTTGTATTTCATATGTTTTGTGAGTTTATTTACCTTAATGTATTGGAGTAATTGCTATAAACGAAGGGACTCTATGTATAAAAAAGTAGATGATGTTGATTGCTAGACCTATAACTTAGCTAGCTGTACTTTATGAAGGCCAAAAGATATGTTGAGCTTGTTAATATCTAACAAAGTTACATTCCACAGACTGCTTACTAAAATGAAATTTTTGCCCATCATTTTGTTTACACTCATATAACAGAAAACCAGATTTCTTTGTTTTACAAGAAATCTCATATCTAGCAGTATTTTCCACGATGGGACTTGTTCCACGTAAATGGAGATAGTAAGGTCTACCTCTCTCCTGGGCTTCCACTGCTTTCCAGAAGTGATATAAATCCCTGTCTGGGAGGACAATTAAAGACAATTATTGTTTAAAGTAAAAATAATTTAAAATATAGGCAAATTCTGCAAGTTTGATAATGTTATGGCTGGAACAAGACTTCACTGAAAGGCTGAACATCTGCTGCCTCACTGAGCCCTGCTAAATACTATTTGCCCTGAATTAACTTTTGTTTAGTTCTTTTGATAAGTGTAAAGAGGTTAAACCTTGTAAGTGCCTATTTAGTACTCTAATTCGTTGAAATTCTCTGCAATGTTGTGCTTGCTTGAAGTAGCTGTTGTAACTCTTAGAAGGTCAACCACCCTTTTTTCTATGCATTCTCAGTGACAAAAAAGCCAGTAACCTTACAAGTTTTAGTTTGATGTTGTAGTTTTGTTACCTTATATGTAGCAGATCTGTATTAAGGATGTTTAGGCTAAAGGAGAGTATTTTCTGTATTATACTGAGGTCAATTATGTAACAGTTAAAGCAAAACCAATCTTTTTCTCATCTCCTTAGGTGCCCAGTTCCTTCAGCAAATTCTCTGTCTGATAAATCAAGGGAACACACAGATGATGATGATGAATACAAAGTTCCTTCTTCACATCCTGTAATACTGAGCTCACAACCACCTCATAGTCATAATATAAAACCTCTTGCTCGGTAAGGTCATTTAGCAGCCTTGAAGGCAACTTGCAAAAACTCTGCTTTTTCCAAAATTTAGCTGGATTCAACATTTATAATGATGGTTAAGCTTGCCTGCCTTATAAAATGTCTTATCTTTTCAAGCTTGGATTACTTATGCCTCTTTCATTTGACTACCACAACAGTCATAAACCCGTGAAGTTCGCTTTCTTGTATATCTGTTGTGTCAGAACTGAGTAGTGTTTGCTTTTGAATACCATTTCTGCAGTGGGTCCTTTTTTTCCCTTAGGTTGAGGTTTTCAGAACTGACCAGGAGTTTCAACTCCCACAACTCTTGCAAATGTAATTTTTCAGAGAATTGTGTGACTGAAATTCCCAAAGTCAGCTTTGACAAGCTTAAACTTTCACATATTACATAATTCATTTTAAGAAGCAATGCACTATTGAAAAATATGTGAATTGGCAGCTGTATGTACATAGTTTCATTCTCTTCTTGTCCCATGTGTACTATGTCTTTCTGGCTTTTTGTGCCTATTTCACAGTATATTTTCTTTGTGCTTCTCAGGAAGAGAATCTTTTTTTTAAATTCAGATGGAATATATCTCTTTTTCTTTAAACATGCTCTAAAATCATATCCCCAAACTGTCACAGTTCTGAATTATTAATGGATTTTGGCAAAGACATTTGGAGGCAAGGGACATGGCAACTGAAGGCTGTGTCATTCCTGGTGAGCTTCTTGGTCTTTGACTCATAAAAAAAAATATCTGAAGGACTGGAATTAAGAGAATAAGTCTTGGGAAAAAGAAGGGCCAATTCTCTACTGGTCTTGTAGGTCAGAAGTTTAATATTAAAATCAACTGTTGATCTAAAAAGTTCAGACTCTTCTGCTATTAAAATTGCATTGACTTACTGCCATTTTTTCCTCTTCTATCAGAATGTGATGTCAAGGACCCACCATCAATAAAGCTTGATGTGTCTCTCATCCCAAAATTAGCCAATTACAATTTTTAGACCTCTTTAATCAGACATTTAGAACAGGTGGGAAAAAGGTCATAGTCTGATCACTCCTTGCATTCAGGTTAAAAATTCTGTCTTTATTAGAAATGCTGGGCCAACCTTCACTGCGTAGATGTGAATATTACACAGTTGTCTGAACTTTACGGTTTTGAGTACTTAAATTCCTATCCACCCTATGAGACTTTAAAAAAAAAAAAAAATCGATGAATAAAACTCTTAATGTTAGCTGAGCAAAAAAATGAGAAAGGGAAAAAAAAAATTCCAACGTCCTAATCCTTTCTAGCTGTGCCTTTTTTTTAATCTGAATGTGTTGTGCTTCTGAATGGGAATGTCTTTCTGTACCATGCAAGTCATGCAAGAGGCTGAGTTGCTTGCATGACTAGAGTCACACAGGAGGTAACCTTTTTAAACAAGAAGTCTGCAACAGAAGAGAGCAGTATGTGGACAGATTATCTCAGTTTAGCAGCTTCTGAGGGCTACGTCTAGGTTAGTAAGTAGTGCGATGCAACAGGAGTGGGTCTGTAGAGAGGACCAATTCACTCCAAGGACCCCACATCCACACTGTATGTTTTGGGAAGTTTTGGATTCAGACTAGTCCTAACATGGTCCTGTGGCTGGAGTACCCTTTAGTGATTGCAGCACATCAGATGAGCTCCTGCAGGACATACTCTGAGTTAACATCGTCCAGAAGCAATTGAGTCTTCGTGCTCTGAGACCTCTTTGCAGTGTAAACCAAAGTGCTGTAAGTGGGGATGACTTGTGGAGATTTCAATTCATACTCCTGACCTGACCTAAATGCTAATATCTAGATGCACCCAGAAAGATTCTTGAGAAAATAACCAGCTGAAAAACCAGAAACCTCTCATTTTCCGGTATCCTTCTTTTGCAGAAAAAATACTGAGTGCTTTCAGTTGGCTGGTACAGGATTTCACAAGGCCATTAAAATTAGTAATAGAGGTTGTAGATGGAAAGCTGATTTCAAAGGTTTTTTTTTCTAGTTTTTGGTTTATTTTTTAGCTAGTGTGCTTGGTATTGAGCTTATGGTGGGTGTTTTGGCATTAATCCAGGACTTGCTACAGAGAAAATACTTCAGTTTGCCATTCAGGTTACTCTGTGATTAAAAACACCAACTCTTATATATTCTAATAAGAACTAACTTGAAACAAGCCATTCTCCTAAGCATTAAAAAAAAAAGAAAATCCTATTGAATATTTGTGTATGAATATCTATACATATGATGTTCTGTATACTTAAAATGTCTCCTTTTAGCTAATGTCACTGCTTAGATGTGGAAGCTGAGATAAAGATTTCAAAAAGAATCTTGATTCTGGTTGATGCTGTATTTTTTTCATGCACTTCTTTTAATCTCATGGAGAGGGGAGTGTCAATAAAAGCTTAACTTCTCAGTATTGCTTAGCAAAACATTTTTTTTAATTTTTTTTAATTGTCAGAAATTTTTAGTACCTTTTAGTTCTGTCCCCTAGTATCACCTTCTCTAAGCTCTTTCCTAAGTCTTGCTTCCTCAGTTCTTGGATATTACATAGAGTTCTCAGTAAAACTGAAACTCAAAATTTCTTCTGGATGTTTTGTAACTTAGGAACTATATCATTTTTCCATCCTACTCCCAAATTTGTATTGCCTCTAAGACATTTTGCCAGTAGATCTGACAATGCTAAAAATAATGCAAGAATAAAGCAAAAAAATGATTCACAGTCTTATTTTTGGCAGATGAGTTAATTGTCTGGTTTGTTACAGCTGATCATCTCTTCCTAGGTATGGGGCAAGTTCAACAATAAGAAATGGAGGAACGAGTTTCAGCATTACTAATTAAGCTACTGTTAGGAGTGATACAATATTACATTCACTGTCTTTTCCTAATAAAGCTTTTTCTAAAAGGAAAAGGACAGAAGGCTCGTTTGTTAGTACCCATTTGCTGCCCTTTTTTCCAGTGTTTACTGTTGATGTAAATAGGCATTTCAGCATGAGTTGTAAACTGATCACTTAACTGGGCTCGTTATGACCTGAAGACTTCTGAAGTGGTGCCATGCTAAGTCATCTTAGTGCCTGTGGCTGGTTAGATCATTGAAAATGCAGAATTGATTCAAATTAAAGTAGAAAATTTTCTTAGTTATTTAGTGTATATGCTGAGGAGTCAAAGGAAGTGTTGCATCCGCTGTATTTGAGAGATTGAACCAATCTAATCTCAAAGATAGAAGCAACACTTCCTCTACTGCTTCCCTGGGGAAATTAATTCATAAGAAAATAGCTCTTACCATTAGGGGTTTTTTTTTGGTTTGGTTTGTTTTTTAAGTCTTGTAATTATTCTTACATTGATTTCATTACTCCTAGTTATAACTCTTGGGACCACAAACACAATTTGACTTCCTCTTTCCTGTTTATATATTTTAAATGCTTCCAGGCCTTTATTCATCTCTCCTTTCCATATGGCCAAAGCTGATAGGTTTATTAATGTTTGTGCTATTGGTAAAACCCCAAGATCTGAAATTTTAGCTGTATATAGCTCTAGCAGATTTGCCAGTATTTAGTAATAATGGTGCATGGTGGGTTGGGATTTTTATTTTTAAGCTGGAATTGTTTAGCATGGTGGCCTTTTTCCAAAGAAACTCTCTGGTTCTTTCTGAGTATGCAGGATCCACAGTTCCAATGACAGGAGTAATTTCCCAATTCTTTCAAATTTATTTAAACAATATTTAATATTATGAAAAAGCTTTTGTTCTATGTTTTTCCCTACAGTATTTCAACAGAGTCATCTTAAAAAAATAATCTCCGATATTTTTTCTGACAAGATTATAGGCAACTTTGTACTGTTTGGTTTAGATTATATTAAGATTTAATTTGATACTGTTTTTTAATGTTGAGGGTGCAATATACTTCCATTTTTTAAAAAAAATCAGTAAACTGTGGTAGAAGTATCAGCAAGGCTCAGCTTTTTGATACAGAAATGAATAGGTGCCTGCAAAACTGTTTTGGCTGGTTCCATTTTTTTATTATTTTTTAATGTTTGGCTAATAGTTTAGTTGAATTTGTTATAGCTAGTGGTGTGTTGTGTTGTTCTTTTTGTTTGTTTGTTTTTTCTTGCCTTGTTTTATTTTGTTTAATGACTTCTCTGTGTACTTCAACGTGGATTACTGAAATCCCCATTTCCCTTTACCGTATTTCTGCTAGGGAAAATTCAACAACTGGGAAGGCAAAACAGGATTAAGTCTGTGACTTAACTGTTTGAATAAACTAATGACCTCAGCTCTGAAGTGAGGACTATGTTAAATGTTAGTTCTTCCTCTATCTTGTGTTGCAGCCTTGAGTAAGTTATTTAAGCCATGTCTGTATCCCACCAAGAAAGCAGTATAATCCTTCAAAGGACTTTTATTGATGGTTAACCAGTATCTGCTCTCAATATAGAAAATGTAAAGTTTAAAATTGGTGCAGTTTATCCTCTTTCATTTGTTTCCATGTAATGGACTGCCAGCTCAGGTACTTGGTCATTCTGGGAATTAGTACTTGGATAACTGGTTGATTGCTTCCTGTTTAATGTCTGTCTCCAGGGCGTGTGAGAATGGTCAATGTGCTGGAGTAACGAATGGGACACACAGTGCTACTTCTGAGATGAAAAAATCAAAACATCCAGAGTTAGGTATGTTTTTATTTTTCACTATTTAGCAGGAAAATTTACTCTGTGCTGTTCTAGGGGTACAGCAAGAAAACATTCACTTCTTGTGATTGTGTCATTCAGGAGATGTCTATGATGCACCTGCTGTTCCGGTACCTTTGCCACCTGCACGACCTCCTACCAGAGACAACCCAAAACACAGCTCTTTGCTCAACAGGACACCCTCCGATTATGATCTTCTGGTGCCCCCTTTAGGTTGCAGACTTTTTGCTGATTACCTTTAATGGTTAACATTGTCTAGACAACCAAATGCCATGTTTATTGAAAAATAACCAATGTTTAGTATGTTAAAGAGTACCAAACAGCTAAATATCACAGCTGTGAGTCAATATTTGTGTCAATTATCTATACTTGGTATCTGTCTGTAAGCCTTCATGCCAGATGGATGAAAAGGCATACTAAATCTGTACTCAAGCTATAAAGAAAAGCAAAACCATTTTCCCTAAAATAAATTGTGATTTTTTGTCCCTTAATATGAAGTTTGAGCATTGCAATTTAATGCAAGAGTGGAGCGTTTTTCCTATTGTAGCTTAAATAATTGCATTTCTTTTTTCTAATACAAAGAAGAATGCAAAAGAGGTGGCGTTTAAGTCAAAGAAAACTAAATTAAATTAAGAAGTTTATTTCTGGCTTTTTTCCACTATCAAGGGACAGTTCAAAACTCACTGCTGCCTACAATCACCAAAGGCTATCTTTTCCAACTCTGATTTCTGTTCTGTTCTTCTACAAAAAAGTCAGCGAGCTCTGCATCTATGCTGGGGCTGTGCTTGGCCACCACCCACACCGTCATTGACAAACTCAGCTGCATGATTGTTAGACTGTAGTGTGCGTGTCATCATCCAATTTTCTGGTTCCGTAAAACCTTTTGAACATTTGCCATGTTCCTGCACTATACTCTCGCTGGTCCCTGAAGTGTTTTTGAGTTGTGAGAGTATATAGAATGAAGGCAGAACACCACATGAAAATCACACTGCTTGGTAACCTTAGTCCTGTCTGCACCACCTTTGTGTAAGGGGTGCATTCTTTTGCCCAGCCCTGGAAAGTTAGGTTTATATCTGAGGTCAGAGCTTTAGAACAGCAGATAAAGATAATACACGGTCTAAATGTAGCAGCATTGTAGTAGTCAGCATTGGTGTTTGAATATAAATATTTTTGCTTGGCCACCGAAACATAGCTATTATTCTGCAATGATATTCAGTGAAAGTTTTTATTATAATACACTCTTCGCAATCGAGCCACAAAAAGAAATCTCTCCCCCCACACCAAAAGAAACTAAGCACTGCAAAAGGTAATTCAGAGCGTGTTTTAGAAAAGAATCATGCGTAGTAAGAGTCAGGTTTACAATTTCATTACTGGAGTCACTGAACTGCTAGATGAACACTAAAAGTAACAGCCTCAGCAGCCAGAGTAAAGTAAATTTTAAGCCTTATTCTTTACTCTGCAGTTCTTAATGAAGTTTGCTCATCTAATAATTCTTTTCTAAAATGCAGGTGAAGATGCTTTTGATAGCTCACCCCCTTCACTACCACCACCACCACCACCTGCTCGGCACAGCATGATTGAGCACACAAAACCGGCTGGCTCAGGAAGCCGACCTCCTTCAGGACATGAACTGTTCCTTCATTCTGGTAGGAATACAACGGAAAGAACGTATTATATTTAATTTTCTGTTACTTAAAAAGCTTATCTGTTCTGTTGTCATCAGGCTTCAGAAGTCTGTTTTGTCTATACTTCATTATACAAAATAATTAAAAAATAGCTTGGGGGTTTTTTAATGGTGGAGATGAAACAACTCTGTATATAAAAAGGCTTAACTTGTCATTATCACAAAGTAATGAAATAAAGTAAGTATTTCTGTACCAGGCTAGTTGTTGTTACTTGTTAAGTGCCAAGTTTTCTGTTGTAATCTGTAATGCTGGTCTGTATCCATTTGTCACCTCCTTTGTTTTCTATAGTAAAACATAATTCATGGGGTTTATTTTCAAGTTGGAACTTGGGGAAAAACTAGAAAATAAGGGAAAAGAACATCCTACTTTGTTAGAACTGTTGCAAAATTTTGCTGCAAAACTATATTGGTAGTGAGCACAGTTGCAGGTGCCTGTGGTTCATAACCTTTTTGATAAGTCAATTTTTCACCTTTCTCTCCCCATGAATCGCTCTGACACTTTTTCAGTACTTATAAAAGGTATAAAAGCTATGCTCACAATTTATGAGTTTTGGTTTTGAGTTGAAGAGTGTTTGATTGTGAGGTTAATGAAGTTGAATACGCTTGCTGCTGACGGTACAGATTACAACAGGTTTTTTGTGCACTACAGTGCATACCTGTGAAGTGACTTTTTTTTTCCCTCTGTGGAAGCTTCTAAAGGATGTTGGTGTCTTAAGTTTACCTGTCCCAGGAATATCTTCAGTGATTATCTACATTATGATGTGGTTAGATGTCTTCCCCCTCCTATCTATTTTTCATAGAAGCTGTACGGAGAGGGATAAATGAAATATTTGGGCAATAGTATCACAGGAATGCTGGAATGGAGATGACAAGCAGTCATGTGCGACTCCGTAGTAGCCTGGCAGGTTGTCGGGCGTTTGACTGACCTTTGTGAGTGATACTAGCTGTGGGATGTAAGTGAGCTAGTTTAGGCTGAACTGGAATGACCTTTTATGGAACTTTTTTTTATTATTCAGTCCAGTCTGAATGGGTGCTTCAGTTGTATCATCTGATGCAGAAACAGGCACCGCGCCATTCGGCTCTAATGGGAATGGAGAGGAAGAATAGAAGCCGTCACAAGCAGATGCACACAAGCTCCATCAATCTGTGTGCAGTTCCCAGAAACATGCAGAGTTTTAAATTATTAAGTGTTATTTCCAAATAATCAAAGAAATATCACTGATAGTGTTAAACATTTAATAGCTTTTAATTAAAAATCTGGAAAAATGTATCTATTGTTCTTCGTATTTGCATAGCGAATGCAATCTTATAGCAGCAGTTTTCATTAATCTTATAAGCATATACCTCTACTTAGGCATGCATGGTTTTGTGGATTGTTTTTTTCTTATTCATACAGTATTTCTAAAACCATATTACTCACTTTGAATCTTGTCAAATAAACTGCTGTAGATGATTTATGATGAGGTTTTGATGATTGTTTTCCATACAAGTCTTGGGGGTGATTTCTCAGCTATCCATCAGAGCCTGTCAGATTAGAATAATAATTTCATCATCATCAACAGCAAAAAGTTGCACTTACATACAAGCACTCTTAGGAGCCCGGACACAATATGCCAGCCCTATATATTTCTCTCATTTCTTAAATTCTGTTCCTGCAATTAGCAGAGAACTGAAAAGCCTAGTCACAGCCTTTACCAGTCCTTGTAATGTTTACCCGTAGCTGGGACTGTATGACTGGGAAATCTGCTCTGCAGTCTTTGTGAACTGCAAAGCATAGAAGCATTACCAAGCTCTAACCAAACTGAATAGCTGGGATATTTCTACTTTTGCTGCTTCAGGCTTTGCAACCTCTTCCACGCTTTGCCAGCCACACTCTTAGCAGTGTCAGGGCTGGGTAACTGAAAGGTACCTCATGGATTTCGGCAGAAGAGCTGTGGTCCATGCAGGATAGACCACCTTTGAGCTGTGCTCTTTTTTTTGTCACTGCAAGACATAGTTACATGTCTACTGTGCAAGTGTTGAATTTGAATGTATACATGCATATGTGCACGCTATGGGGAAACACCTCTGGGTTCATGGCTCCTCTGAAGGGAGGCTATTTTAAGCCTCTGCATCAGCCCTCCTCCACCCCCAAATAACAGTTCGAATTAGTCTAAGACACCTTTTTTGTTTTGTTATTACAGATCCCCATTTTGATCCCATAAGTGGTCATGTTCCTTTGCCACCTGCTCGTAGAGTAACTGGAGAAAATGTCAAAACAAATAGGACATCTCAAGACTACGATCAACTTCCTCCTTCTTCAGGTAAGGTAGAAAACTGTTCTTGTAGAAAATTATGACTTTATGAAGCAAATAACTTTCATCCATAAAGTCCAATAAGGTTTTTGTCATTCTAGGCAACAAATGGCAATGGTAATATTGCTTTTCAAAATATTAATTCATCAAAGGACAACAGAGATTAAAGGGCAGCAATAATGGTAGAAGTGGCTTCCTGTTGTCTGTGGTGTAGATACTATGGCATCAATTTCATCAGTTGCCAAACTGAATGCTTATATGAATTCCTTATTTTTTGAGAAAGACAGAGATTTTTCTGCCATCTCTAAAGCCCACAAGAGATCAGAAGTCCTGCAGGGACCACATGCATGTCACTTCCATCTTTGTTTCATTACTCCCCCTCCAAAAAAAGTAGCTTTACTCTTTAAAGTATTATTATTTTCTGATATTTTTTGCTAATATGTTTGTCTAAAGTTCTAAGAAAATTTTTAAATGTTTTTCAATAAAACGTCAAGAACCCGAAACAATTAAAATTCAGTCTTCCATTTGCAACGGAGCAGGTCCAGTAGAAGCAATTCCTCTGCCATAGAAATTTTGCTTGTGGTTTTCAGGCAACATGAATAATATCCAAAGAAAAGCTACTCAAATTAATTAAAAAAATTACAGAATATGAAATATAAAATTAAATAAAAGTATTACCTGTATTTCAAAGGGGGAGGATTGTTCCACCTGTATCATTTTGCTGTGTGGGGAGACCACATAAAGAAAGAGCCAAGTGCTGCTTTATACTATTATTCATTCTCCAGATAAGAATGAATTGTGTGTGCAAATGCTTTTCTAACACATAACGAAGGGACTTATTTCTGTAGTTTTTCAGTTGTAATGATTATCAGTGTTTAATTGCAACAATCACAGGTGGAAAAAAGATACATTACCAGCTTAGAGTACGGGGGACGTTAAGCCTGAAGAGTGCTACAGAATTTTTAATGAACAGCACATTTGAGAATTAGTGTGATGCCTTTGGTAAACAGTAGCACTTTGGGGAGGATACCTCTACTACTATAACAGTGTTTCTATTTTTGTTCATATTGTAAAAAAAAAAAATTGTTTTATAACACGTGTTTTATACGTGACACTGTTAGAGATCTGTTTGTCTTACGACGTTAACCTGATTTATTTAGAACATTTGAAAGTCTTTTATAATACAAATTATGACAATGATATAACTACCTTTTAAAGCTGTGGAGTTTTCCTGCAATTCTTGCAATTCTGTGGTAGAAAAATTTTTAATTTTTTGTAATTACTGCAAGAAGTTTGCTACTTAAGATCTTGGAGCTTTCTGATGTCACTTAATAAATACTTGTCTGTCTGTGTGTTTCCCACAGCCATCTTCTAAAACACTCACATGTGTCGACCTTAGCGATAAATATCATTCTAAATCAGCATGATGTACAGCAAGATATTCAATTTAATTTCAATTAAGTGAAAACTATGTTATAGATCATGTCATACTCTTAATTGGAAAGCTGGTTTTGCAGTGGCAGTAATTCCATAGAATAGAACTGATGAGCTTCAGGATGAACTGATTCACCTTCGTCTATGATTCAAAAAGACAATGTAGAGGTGTAACTCTATTCAGAACTTTTGGTTTTGCATTTATTCTGAACTAATCAGTTCACTCTAGGAAATTCTTCATTTCAGCCCTTTCATATGGTGATTCTTTGAACTAGGAGGCAAAAGATGTGTAGTTCACTCTAAAATCTAATTATTATTTAGCCACTGGCTCCCTAGAGTAGCATGGGGAGCCCTTTAACTTCGGTGTTTCTATTTGACTGTTCTTAAGATTGCTGTCATGATGTTTAACTGAATCGTTGTAATGAGAAATTTATTCTAATTTAGCAACATATTTAATATTGAACACTTAAGAAATAGTTCTTCAACTATGCACCCAGAGGCATAGTTTTTCAAATTTCTTAAATACAACTTTTAAAAATTACTACAATAAAAGCAAGAGATGGAGATACTGCTAATATTTAGCATATTTTACCTAAGCACAATCAATGATACGTGGGAAAGTTAGAAGAAAATTAGGCCTCTAATAAAGATGTCTGCTGTATTTCACTGAATTTAGCTATTCTCTAAGAAATGGATTCAAATGGCTAGTTAACAATGTTTTTCTGCAGCCTGTATACTCACCTGGTCTTATTAAAGCTCTTGCATGCAAATTTAAATTGCTTTACATGGAAATGTTGGGGGGGAAGGCATCACATATTATTTCGGGGTGGATTTCAATTAACCCTAAGGGGACTAATCTGCTATAGTACTGGAGGAGAAGATCGAACCTAAGAGCTTGATGGACCAATAGGTGCAGTTAGGAATATCCGCCTCCCACTGTGCCACGCAGCTCTTGCCTTTGTAACTTTTTCTTTGCTTTTTAAACACTTATTAAATAAGCCTGTCTCTACGTGTTTCTGAAGGGTTAAATCTAGTGCTGAATTACAGAAATGTGAGTGATAGAGGAAGCTGCTTGCTGTAGAAACTGTTAATTGAATTAGACAATTAGAAAATCTATTTGAATTTTTAGTTAGGCATCCACGGTGGCTGAAACATCAGAGAGGATGTGAGCTTGGGAAGGAAACTTGTGCTTAAATACCTCTATCTCAGTGTCCAGATGGACATGCAGCTTAGGCTTAGTATCTTTAAGCTCAGGATCCAATGTGATACCCAGCTTCAGCTAAAATTTTATGTGGATGTGAAGATATTGAAAGAGATGTCAGCGCTTAAAAAAATAATAATGGGAATTGAGTTAGAGAGAGAGGGCTGGAGATCTTAAAGTATCTGTGCTATAGAGAGATGTCACTGGAGTGAAAATAAAATGCCTATGCTGCAAATCTGCTGACAGAATTAAAAATGGCCTTTCTAAATGATGTGATAGCTTAAGGAAGTTTGTTTGGAAGCTTCAGCAGAATGAAGGTTTTAAACAAGAAATAACTTCCGTTTTAAGCCTGTATTAGACTGGGTAGAGCAAAAAAATACCTTATGTAACACACACACAGAAGGATCTGATTTACACGTAAGGAATTTCTTCTGTACTTCAAGCTCAGGGGAAGATTTATTTGCAAACTTTACGTTTTGTTTCATTCTCTGTAGAAATGAAGTCCGTAACAAAATGTGCATGTTAAAACAGTTTGAAATGTTTGTGAAAGAAAACTGATTGTTTTTAACACTATATACCATTATCTTAAATATCAAGAATATTCTTCTGTTACAGTCTTGAGTTCTCTAAAATAAGTGAAATGAGAAATTTGAACCTGTTTCTGATGTAGTTTTTAGTTATTAACCACATTTCCTGAGCTATAATTAATTTCTCAAACCAGTGTGTTTCATGGATCTTCCACACCTTCATAGCAGGTTTTGATCTGCTTCAGGTGTCTTTACTAGAATGTTTAGCATTTATATCATTCTTTTCATCTTCAGTGAGGAAAAAAATCATAACAAATACAAAAATAGTCTTTACTATCTGTAGGTTGTGTCATAACCATTTGTAAGGAAACTAGGCAATGAAATTAGAACAACAGTAATCTTAGCCCCTTACTGTAAGCTTTTAATCAAATTGCTGTCATCCATTTGCGTTATGAATATCACCATCTTGCTAAAAGTACTATTTGCTTATCTTCTTTGAATTAGGAAATGGAATTAAAATTTATAGCAGCGCTCTCGTCTGAATAGCTGGAAACTAAGCTGAAAGAAGAATAAACCTTGGTTAGACATTCACTAATGTGAACTGGTTTTGTTCATCTGAAGTGTTTAATGTACTCGGTTGAATTACAGTTCTCTCTATCCAGTGCTACAAGGTAGGATGTTGTAACAGTAATACTAGAAATACAACATTCTTTTATCACTAAAAACTGCCTCTGAAGTACTTAACACTGCAAAATGCAATTGCTGTCAGTGTAAGTAAACAGGAACTATCACAGCCAGAAAGAAATTCCTCTAATTTATCTATCAATGTCACTGTCGATGGAACTTTTTAGAACCCTTTCTGAAGGATTAAAGACTTTTTTTTTTTTTTTAAATACTTTGCTCTTGAAAGTGTTTTCTGCTCTATGCCTGATTGTATTTAAGCTTCTTATTGTGGAATCAGTGAGGATAAAGAGGTTTCAGTAAAGTACAAAGTTTATTTGAGCATGAAACTCTTGACTCTGAGAAGATTAGGAAGTTTGAATACTAGATTTTTTCATCAGCACATCATGATTCTTAGCACCAGCATTAACTGTGAAGGTAACCTTTCCATAGAAGAGAAGTAAGGGGAGATATTTCCAAAGGAAGATTGGAGAGGAAGGCTCATGTTCTGTTCTCATCACTGAAAATAATTGGACTAGAGGGTTTTTTGAGAAACCAGTTATTTCTGTACTTCTGCATAGCTGCTATGCATGAAAAGAACTGCAATTGACTGAACAGAATCTGCAAGCTGTACCAATAAGTGAAGGATTTTTCTCCCTGAGGTATCTTTGACTGGATTCGTCTTCTGCACAACTCACAGTCCTGAATAAAATTGTGATCAAATTTGGTTTTGTTTTTTTAAACAGTATAAGAAAAAGTTCTCGAACTGTTAGTTGAGAGTGGAGAGCCTTTCAAACTTTGACTAGCTATTTTTGCCATCTTTGCTGTTTCATCATACTTTCTTTTTCTTCCAACATTGGATAATTCAGATGGTTGCTTGCATGTTCCTATTATATTATTAAAATAGTATTTCACTACATTATTTCCATTTTGGATGTTCTTGAGGAATTCAGCATCTGTCCGAATTTTAAAATTAGATGTATCGGTGAATTAAAATACCTCTTTGTGTTTCTTTAGAATTTTACTTTTAAAATGGCTTCATGAGGCTTGACCTACCTATAACACTATTTTAAGCAAATTTATAATGATTTCTGTCTCCTTTATTTGAAACAGATGGTTCCCAAGCACCAGCCAGGCCCCCTAAACCACTTCCTCGGAGGACTGCACCAGAAATACACCACAGGAAAGCATACAGCTCTGACAGTTCCATGGAAAATGTGGATGCCAAAATTGCAAAACTTATGGGAGAGGGCTATTCCTTTGAAGAAGTCAAGAGGGCACTTGAAATTGCCCAGAATAATGTTGATGTGGCCCGCAGTATTTTAAGAGAGTTTGTCTGTTTTCCTCCACCGGTCTCCCCACGTCTCAATCTATAGCAGCGTCAAGATATTCTTGGAGCATGTGAATTCTACATATACACATGTGGATTGGGAAACGAGAGAAAGAAGAGAATGGAATATTTTTCTTTCATCCTTAGTAGAAGGGTGTTTGTTTCCAGCCGTTTATCAAAGGCTCATGGCTGCTCTGATCAAGACTTATAAATATGCTGAGGCTTATGTATTTTTGCTAGCCATACTTTTTTAAATCAGGGTTGAACTGACAGAATAATTTAAAGAAGTTTACTTCCCTAGAACTTTTAATCTGTGAAATGCTTTTTCTTGTTTACAAGTTGGCAAGTTACAGTTTTCTAGTTGACGCCTGTACTTTGTTCCTGTCTATATTTCCTTGTACTTGTGGTCAGTTCTGCTGTAGCGTTCCCAACAGTTTCCATGCTGACCACCCTATCAACTAAATCATCACTTTCCAGAAGTTCTGTGTTTGGTTTTTGTTTCGTTTTGTTTTTTTCTTACAAGATGCTTTAATTTGTGTTTTTTTGCATTTCAGCTCATCAAATGCAAAAAGTATGTGGCCTTCACTACTGATTTTCTTCTGAGATTCCTTTGCTTTTGAGAGAGGAAATATCTGAATGTAAAATGCATTATTCTGTCTATGAACTGCCTTCTTAAAGGTATTTTGACAGTAATGTTGGGCAGCTTTCTGTTTAACATGAATTCCGTGACTGTAGTCCTCAAGGTCTTTTATACACAGTTTCCACAAAAAAATCCCAATCAACAAATAAAACACTTCATGCAGCAGTGATACTGAGTTCTGACATGTAAAAGCTCTTTCAAATTTGAGTATTTGATTGCAAATGTTCAAAAAAGCCAAATGCACGTGATAATACTGTGCTTTGAT
Organism: Aramus guarauna; assembly: GCA_013400195.1. Classification (NCBI taxonomy): domain Eukaryota; kingdom Metazoa; phylum Chordata; class Aves; order Gruiformes; family Aramidae; genus Aramus; species Aramus guarauna. The sequence goes on along the minus strand of VXBL01000258.1, from coordinate 425,549 downwards.
ACACACTAATGGCACCAGTTCCCTGTGACCTATGTAAATTGAGGCATGCCAGACTAGAAGGAATCTTTTTGAATCATATTAATGGTATTCAGGTAAATTCCAGTTCTAGTGTCTGTAAAGTACAATGCGGTTAATTTTTTTTTGTTTGTTTGAATGATTATCCTGTGGTTCATTGTGGCTTGGATCAGTTTGTATTAACATGGAAACTTTAAATCTTTGATGCACTGTTAATTCCTAATGCTACTGTAGCAATATTTTTTGCAAAGTTCTTTAGTAACCTCCTCCTCTGTACACTTTATTATTCTCAAGTATGTGTTTAATACCCAAATTCATTCACTCACTTTCCAGCTGCTTATTTGGAAATACGTTTTTGCTTTATGTGGTTAGCAATATTCCAGGCTTTGATATTTTATTTTTGAGCCCAAATTAAAAGTCTTCCCCATTTTAGAAAAGAGAGAGAGAAGACAACTCTGTTCTTAGTACACTGAAAGTCAAGAGTCCAAATATTTCCAGAATAATTCTTAAGATGCTGCTTTCTTGGGGTTTTTTAGGAAACTTTGAAATCCTCTTATCTTTTATTACTATTTGAAAGGTAAAACCATGTGGCAGTTAGATATTTTTCACATTTTGAAATGTGACCAGTGTATGAGAATTTTCACGTTGTGCTAAGCTGGGTGTGAGGTATGTATTTATTGTTCCCTTTCAGCTGTCAGTGTTCTCCTTCACTCATGGCAAGTGGTAAAAATTATATCACTTACAGGATCAGATCTCAGCAGCCAATGCATGTTTTAAAGGTTTATTTTTTTTTAAAGACAGCAAATGGCTGAATTGCAGGATTCAGAATAACTGCAGACACCCAGTGGAAGTTACTGTGATATCTCAAAGTTCTTCATTTCGTCAAAGAACTTATTCTTAAAACTAATTAAATAAATTACTTTGTAGCATCACAAAGCATAATAGGGATATCATTAATCTGCTTCCATGATAAAAGATGATCAGGTAAATTCAGGGTACAGGGAAGAGCTTCTGTTCCATTTTGATTCAAGCAAATGATTCTGAGTTTGTCCTAGAAAAGGGCATTTGCAACTTCCTTTAAATGCACACTCCTTGAGCATAGCTTATGAAAAGTTTTGGTTGAAGTTATATTCTGTGCTTTCAGTTCAAGTAAATCTCTTTCCTGTGTTTTGGAGGAAGGTTTTGTGTAGTCATGAACCCTCTTGTTCATTTGGTTTGTTTACAACATCACTGTAGCATTTTAGCTAACTTTAAATTCGAAATAATTCATACTATTAAATTAAACACTGCGGTTGTACTGGAGTTACTTAAATGAGGTTCTAGCATAACTGCTAGCACAGCAACGATGACCGTGAAAAAAGAACGCTTTACAAGGATGAGCAAACAATCTTCAGATTGAGCTTTTAAATTTTGAATTGTAATGGAGAACTCATTTTCTCATTTTTATGCAGCAGCGTAGTATAAATGGGAGCCTTATGTTTCAATTAGAGGCTGGAACTGCTGCCTGATAGATTAAGGTTTTTAAATTGTTCCTTCTCCTTTCTAGTTGTGACCACCAGTGACACCTTTTTTTTTCTTTTTAGTATGTGTTAAAAAAAGCTTGATGAGCGATATTCTGAGTGGTAACTTGAAAAGATTTCCATTAATCTTTTAAGTGAGTGTGCTAATAACACTTCTAAATAGTGGAACGTGAAGACTATTTCAAACCTGTTTTGGTGAATAAAGTCCAACAGAGAGAAATTGCTTTGCTAGAGTGTTGATGTTTACTATGCAGGAATTAATAGGTTTAAACGAAATTAATCTGGCTACAGTCTAGTTTTCTAAACACATAGTTCTCTAAACATATTTTAACCTTTGAAAGACTTAAGGATTTCAGCCTGACAGCGTGTTATGCACATACATATCTTTAAGGAAGACTGACTTCAGTGAGAGTGCTTGAATGAACAAAGTTGGTTAAACTCAGACACACATGCTATCCTATTTCTTCTAATTAAATGTCATTGCATGCTTTAGACCATCATTCTGATGTCTGTTGACCTCACCTTTTATCTCCTTTTGGCTAAATTACTGTCTTTTAAGCAAATTGGCTGAATCAGAAGTTGCGCAAAGTAAGTGGACATCAACAGCATGGATCTTTTCCAAAGACTTATGAGTAGAAAAAAATGAAATTGTGTAAAATAAATGAATTTAATATGATTAGCCATGTTAATGGCTTGGCTGGAACCCTAAAATGGCCACTGGTAAAATTTGTTAATATTCAGTATCTCAAGCGTGCATCTGGCACAGTTGGTTTTTTTTTTTTTTTTTTTTTTTTTTCATAATGTGAATTTAGAAAGTTTTGTACCAGGATCATTTCTTCTGTTATACTTCTGCCATTTTCAGCTTGAAGCTTTACTTTGCACTGATGACTCTGACCTGAAAGCATTTAAATTTGTGTCTTAAAGCTTGACAAATTTTGAAGCAAATGAGCACCGTATTCTAAACAAATTCAGGTACTATCTGTTGACCTGGAATTTAGCGCTTTTAGGAATGACTTCTTGAAAAAGGACTTCAGTAGTTCCCATTTTGAAGGATTTTCTTTCAAATAACTATTTTATCTGAAAATGCCTTTTATAAACTTGTCTAACATGTGGCAAACTTAGTGATGTGTTCAATTAATTTATATTTTATTCAATATTCTTTTAAAATTTTGGTTATTATGTAAGCTCAAGTTCTTTATCTGTTCTTGTAAGGTATTTTATAAAATTAATGTTAACAGAATGTTGGGTTGGTCCGTGATTTTTCAAGACTCTGTCTCTCTGTTACTGAATATTACCACTTTTCATATGCTGCTTTAGAAACGTAGTCTATCCTGTGTAGGGGTCTTAGAAACCATTGTTTTGTGAGCCACAGAAATAAGGCCTTGCTCTAAAATAAGGTGAATCATTGCATTGAGACATTCGCTTTTTATCCCCATGCATTACTTCATTTCTAAATTTCAGTAGTAAAAATTTATAAATTGGCAGTAATTTTGGAATGTGCGTGTAATAGTTGTACGGAAGAAAGATGATAATCATTAAATATTTAGAATCCAAAGTGGTGAACATATAGTCCCGACTGTACATTAATTTACAGGATTTTTTCCTGATGAAAATTACAATCAGCTCACACTGATATTTCTTTAACATCCTATGCATTTACATTCTCAAGCATTGTACTCTTAATGTAAAAAAATATTTTAGCAATGTAAAACATTTTTTTTCTGTTACTGTATTCCAACATTCTGAAAAAAGCTTGGAAAATTTAACCCCTCCTCTCTGTATGAGAACACAACTATTACTATTTAAAGCCCAACACCATTCCCTGCAGGTCAGATCAGAACGTCAGTTATGATGTTTTCATGGTACTTTCTTCGGTCTGTGTTAAATCTTTGTCCATTATATAGGTCAGTAGTCGTATTACTAAGTAAGGAAGTTAATTGTTTGGTATGCTTGTCTGTAGTGCTATAGCTGTCTATTTCTTTCATTTTTATTCTTAAAATGTGAAAGTCAGCTGTCACTTTATTGTGCTATAATGAGATTTTAGCAACTGGGTGCTCTAGGAATGTTTCAGGAATTTTTGTTTGATAGACCCAGTTGTTAATTGTGTATGAGATACCTGCCTCCATTTATCTGCTGCCATGAGTATCCATGAGGAAAACGATAAATTTAGACTTTCAACCACTGTGTATTACTTCGGCACCTAAACATTCCATTTCTCCTTAGATGATTTCATGTCTAGCAGGGAAAATTCTTACTCAAAATAAATCCTAAATCCCAAATCTCTTAATCTTAAATCACAAAATAAATCTTAAATTTGTGAAACTTAATCCCATGTCCTGCCAGAAACAAAAGCACAAACCCACTGAATACTGATCTTCTGACTGTGAAGCTGTTTGCCATCTGTCTTGTTCTGTGAGGGAATCAGCCAGTCTAACTACAACAACATTTGTTTGAAAAAAAGTCAGCTTTTTTTAAATTGCAGTAACTGCCGCAGTAGCCAGCAAGATGGGAGAGGAGCAGAGAACTACACAGAGGAGGAGAATTCTTTCCTAACAGTCCAAGCCACTCTTCTGCTGGCATACAAGATTTAGCTGTTTTGAACTGCCTGGATGTCTAGTGCAAATGAAGGAGTATTTGGTAAGATTACTTCAGTCTTCAATTACTGTGTCCTTCTCCAGGAAGTTCTTTAAAAAACTTGCTGGTTTGGAACAGGATGCCAGGGTCTTAGCAGCAGAGGGAAGTGTTTAGTAGCACTCTGCTCAGAATATTTTTTGATGCTAGCCAAACAACCAAAAGCTTCATAAGGATTTAAGTGGAAACACCCCTGGTTTAAAGCTCATCATCTTGGATTTTGAAAGGTTTGTATATGTACGTGCATATGTGCGTGCTAGTCTGGTGAAGCATGGAGGAGAGACTATTCCAATTGATGCCAGCCTGTGGAGTTCAGAACTAGGTTGTGGTAACTCACCTCTGCAAAATATCTGCTCCTTTTGGATAGCTGAACTGCATGTGCAGAATTGTCAGGCTACTATAGTCATCCATGTTATAAAAGGCAATTTTTTCTCCCTAGATAGCTGGAGAGGGGCGTATATTTACTCTAAAATGGATAGCTTGCTTCTATGCGCCTGTGTAATCAATAGGACACTGAAAATAATAAATACTCCCTATTTTTCATTAGACCACAATGCAATAAGTACCCTAAGGAGAACTTGTCTTTTGTTAATTTGCATAATTGAATATCACTGAATTTCAAATACTGTACAAAGATAAGTAAGTCTTACATCCTCAGCCATTCAGAAATACCTCAAGGTAGTGCCTGTCGTCATTTTCTGAAGCTACTGTTCTGCTCGAACATGTGACTTTCAGGTGCTTCCTCTTGAACAAGTTTACATCTTCATTACTAATTAAATATGGTCCATATAAAATTATTGGACCATTTATTTCAAAATTTTCATTCTCTACTTTTCACTATACACTGAAATTCAAATTCTCCTGCTCTTGCACATCCCAGCTTGGGCCAAATTCAGCTTTGCCTTTGTCCTGCAATGCTTTGCATCCTCCTCAGCTCCTGCTAAGACTGTTTCTCCTCTCTTCCTACCACCCAAATCTCTTCACAGTGACATCAACCACCAGTGCATCCTTCATCTCAGTAATGACAGACACTTGACGGTTTCCCATCTCAGCTTGCAAACACATCTATATTTTCTTCTGTAATTCCTCATAAGTGTTCTGCTAGTCTTGTCTGTCTCAATCATAGAGATTTTTGTGTCATATCCAAATGGGCCCTGTGAACACAGTCATCCAAAATGGATTCAGAATTCTGTGAGAAAGCCTGTTTTCTTTGTTAATATCACTGGCATTTTTTCCTGCTCTCTTCTCGGCCTGGAAATATGTTCTTCTGTTTCGTGATTTGTTTGTCAGGGATGGAGATGAAATCCACTGCTTATTTCAGCAAATCCCTATTCTGTTTCTGAGATGTGAAAAGAAACCAATAAAGACATCCTCTCCTAATCACAGCCCTTGTGTTTGAGATGGCTTGTGTCTCAATATGAGAGTTTGAGAAGTTTGTCCAACAAATGTGGTTTGTAGCTTGGAAAGGCGCGAATATATTTGATTACTTCTAGTACTGAGTGAGGTTCAGGGTGAAGGGATAAATTTAATGAGATGTGTCAATGAAGTTGGGAAGTCACTTGCAGATTAAAGTAACTGATTGCCATGAGTGGCAGGGATAAAAGATTGACAATACATCTTTGATGTCAAAGAAACAAGTATCATGCAGCTTCAAAATTCTCGCACAGAGAAGGTAAAAACAGCATCTGAATGATTTTACCGATGGCCCCCAAAAGACCTTTATTCTTTGTCAGGTAACCTTGCCCACAGGTCGGATGTGATGATGGTAATTTTGTAGCCTTTAAAGTAAACCAGTATTTCTGAGCATGACTATAGATGGAGGGTTCCTGGTTTTGTATGGTGCTGCCTGGGGGGAGGTATGCATTGCCGTTCTCACAAAATCTAACAAATGGATAGTTTACATTAGGTCTCATACAAACGTAGACTGCCCACCTGGAAGAGATCGTCCGGAGACAAGACAGCTGGAGGGTGCGGGAAGGGTTGAGAATGTAGAAGCTGAATGATTGAGAAGGTGGGTGAAGGTGGTATGTTAGAACCACAATTTATTTTGGGGGAGCAGAAATAGTGTAATAGAAAGAGGAAGGAGGGAATGGAGGTGAAGGGGAATTGCCAAGAGGCAAGTATGGAGTGAATCTGGTGAAAGAAGACCGGTAGAAGTTTGGAGCAAACAGGAAAAAGTCTTGACATCTTAGAAAAATGTTTAAGTTTCAGAGTGTGGGTGTAGGAGGGAACTTCTGAGTTGTAGTGTGGAAGGGTGCATTGAAGTGGATGAAGTCTGACTGACCATGTTTGGGGCACAGCAGCGTGGTCAGGTGGAAAGGGCATTGCATGCCTGCACGTACCGTTCCTAGGTGAGCCGCACCGTTAGTTAATCCCCATATTTTAGTGTTTACCCTCACACTACTACTCTACACCCACACCTGGATGTGGTTGCTGGCACAGCGCTGAAATTCCATGTGGCAAACTGCTCAGTCAGTTCCCATAGCAGCATTTCTTGCCAGTGGTTTAACGTGGTGGTTTCCAGGCCCTTCAAGGCACTTTTTATCTGTTTTGAGGCTTAATTCTACCAAGACGACTATTAGTGATAAACAAAGCTGGCTTGCAGTTAAACAGATTTGTCTTCAGGCATTGGCATCCTTTCTTTTGATGTGTTGGTGTTGCTGAGTAAACAGTCTCTGAGATTATTAGGAGAAGCAGAGTCTCAATTGTATCTGTGTTTTGTTTTTATGATGTTAAATACTGGCTGAGCAGGACACTGCTGCAAGCTGTGAATCTGCCATCAGACTGGCTCTTGGTTCCCATTTTAGCTGCATCCTATAACAATTCCTAAGGGGCTGAGACCACATTAAAATTGTCTGTAGCTTCATTCAGAGGTGTTGCGGGTATGTTTTTCACTTTTTGTGATTGTGTAACTTGCTGTGTTCACGTCTGGTGCCATGAGCATAATGCCGTAAAATTCGACCTATCCTGAAACCCGTGTCACTGCCATGCTTATTTAGTGGTTGATATAATTTGCTTTGTGAAGCACATGAGGGTCCTGTGATGGGGTGCACAAGACAAAGGTTAATTTCTTGCTAGTGATGAGTATAGCGGTGTGGACTAACAGCTAATACAAACTATCTTAGCAATGTGGATTGATTTTTCTTGGTTGGTTGAACTGAAATTCATTTTCCAGTGATCTGCCCTTATGGGACCTTGTATTATTTGTACTGTATCATCACTGTATTTGCACTCTCCATTACAGTAATATCCATGCCTCTTGAGACTGCCCGGGCTGCTCCCTTTCAAGACTGTAGCAAAGTCTCTCAAGATGGCTGTATGAGATGTGTGGAGGTGGACTGGTTGGCTGATCTGTTAGTAGCGTGTTTGTGGGATAAAAGGGATTTCAGGAGAAGCATTGATTTCTATTTTTTTTTTAAAGAGAATGGTTTTTATGGTGGAAAATCTTTTATCAATCAATTTTCAGTTTTTGGAAGCTATCACACATGCCTTTACAGAAAGGAAGATACCGGTACTCTTTTTCCTTGGTTTTCAAGATATATATTGAACAGTGGCTTTGAGGAAGCCACATATTCTCCAACTATTTTTTTTTTCCTCCTTGGTTAACAACTAAGAAAACTTCTGCTTGAGTGCATTGAGTATATTGAGTGCCATCAACCTGCAGTCCCGTTACACATTCATTCTTCCTCCACGTGCAGAACTTGCAACAGTTTATTCTTTGAAATGGAAGATTGTGGGTTTTTTTCTCAGCATTGAAATCTGGGTTTCACTTTTCAATGCGGTGGTGGAAATAATTCTCCAACTACAGAGCAGTCATGCTGTGACTATGCTTTATGCTTATCATTGGCATTAACTCATACAGCCATCAGGCATGTAGAAAATTGTTATTGCACAAACATAATTAAATTATTTTGGGAGCAATTGGGATACCTCAGTTTCCCATGGTCCAGTTTCAAAAGTCACTTCCTGATCATCCAGCATATTTTAAGATTTCTCCATTGGTGCACTTAAAATTATCTGTGCACCTAAAATCAGTAGCTGCTTTTGGTATCACAATTTAAACATATTTATCCAGAGAAGCGCTGTAATGTGCCCTTGGTAGGGGCTGCAAAAGGGGGGAGAGAGATGCCCTCTTTCTAGTTCTGTGTCTATAATATTTAATCTCTCTAAACTGTAGAGGTTTTATTTTCTGCGATCTTAGTAAAAAGTTTGTGTGAGTATTGTTGCTCAGGAAATACAATTTAAGTGTATGTCAGTCAGTTTAAATAGAGAAACACATCTAGAGACTGCAGAAATTTGTGAGCCAGGGCAGTAGGCCAGTTTACAAATGTACAAAGGAGAGCACTCCTGCTTTTGTGTAAGAAACTGGGGAACAAATTGGACAATGCTTCATTTGCATGTCCACTCAATAACATGTAGAGGGGGGAGACTCCTGGAAAAAACAGCCTAAAGTAAGCTTAGAAATGCTTGCCTGATCTCTGGGCTGCATGTCAGCTAATTTGAAGCTGCAACGACAGTGGGCTTTCTTAGATTAGAGAATAAGAAAGAAAGGGAAAGTCCTTAAGACTTTGGCACTTTTTTTGCGTTCTACATTTGCATCAGTGAATTGGGCCTTATTCAAAGCAAGGGGTCAGTTCTACAAAGCCATATCCTGATAGCAGGAAATCTCGCTAGGATTTGCCTTTGAGCTTAGAGGCAAAATGGACTTTGAGGCTGAAACTAGAAATATCAGGGAAAGATAATGACAGAATATTTTGTTGTGCAGGTTTGGAGGTGGTGGTGAAATTATTTTTCAATCCTTTACCTTCAAGTTCTTCCTCTTTAAACTCTGTTGAGTAAAATCTGTGGGTTCTGAGCTGAGGTTTATTTATGAAAGCTCTGTCAGATCAATTTGGCAGGGAGGCAGGTTCCACAAGATTCAGTGCATGTGGTTTTCAAAATGCTTTGAAAGCTATTTTGGGAGTGGTGGTACCAGAACTCGTATAAAGAGGGAGGCATCCTTTGGTTGTAAAGCAGTGTCCCTGTGGCAAGCAGGAGGAAGTACATGAAGATGGTTTATGTCTCTAAGAAACAATCTCCGTCATTTTGCTCATCTTTTGTTTATGCTGTGAGAGAATATTATTTCTGGAGAAGCGTACTTGTAGCTTAATTGTATGATAATTGGAATTTAAATACGTAAGTGTAACTCATTTATTTGCACTTCTGAAAGTGGAGGTTGGCATTGTACACAATGCTGGAGAAGGCAAACGAGAAGCTGCAAAACACCTAATCCTTGTTCTGTCTAGAGAATAAGAAATTTGCCCTTTCTACAATTTTACTGTGATCAATGGGAGAGATAGGCCAGACTATAAATGATGGAACAAAGCGTTACAGGGTCAGTTCTATTGTTTGACCAAGATCTCTCATTGGTGCTTTTGGGTCATTTTTGCAAAGACAAAAATTTAATGAATTCAGTTTAAAGGAAGAGTGAAGCCATCGTGGGTTCAGCAGGAGATGTCATGAAGAGTTCAAAGGGTAGGTGAAAATAATGGCATTTGCTTCCCTGTGCAGGGAAAAGAAACTTCACTTGGGCCAGGGGACAGGGCGTCTCATCACGTGGGTGTCCACAGTTTGTTTCCTTTCTCCTTTAACTATTCTTTCTCTTTAATAGATTCTTTTTCTATTTCTCCAGATGTTATTAATGTGATGCAAGCAGCAGTGTTGTCTGCATTCCCACCGTGCTGGGATATAGCGTCTCAGAAAACGTTCCTCATGAAGCACTTGCTGTGGTGTAAGGAGGAACAGGAGGTTAGAGCTGAGTGTCACAAAGATGGGCTTCTGCATATTAATGGTGGGAAAATAAAAGGAGAAAGAGAAACTGCTTAGAGGGAAAGGAGGTAAAAAAAAAAAAAATATTGCTTGATAAAGTATTAAATTGAAGCTGAAAGAAAAGGGAAAAAAAATTTAAGTATGTGTCCAGTGCAGGAACGTGGGCTTGCAGATGTATCAGAGCCAAGTGTTCCTTCCTAGACACTACTGGAATAGCGTGTGTTAAAAGGAAGAAAAACATGTTTCAGTATCTGCCCTTCTGTTTAGTTGTAAGCTGAATGTCCTTGTCTTAGCACTTACATGTGCCATATATACTTTTTATTAGAGACAAGAATCAGTTCTCCTCCAATTGTAACATTTATCCCTATGGCCAGATATGGTGATTGTCATTTTATCACTGTATGGATTGTGCAAATTTGATTGCATATATGTTTATATATATATGCTAATTTTTTTATTGACTTTCAAATACCAGGGTTGTGAGACTGCGCAATCCATAAAGGCTGTAAAAGAGAGGAAAGTTTCACGTAAAAGCAGATCCAAAGTCGTCTGTATTGTGGTTAAGGGATCTCGGTTTTTCTAAACATACTTTGTTCAAGCACTTAGGACTACAGCTCTTGCTGCAAGTTTCTGTTTCTTAGGCTTCTATCAAAATAATTAAGTGAGTGAAGGCTTACTTCTATGTGTCTCACTTCTACCGATCTAAAAATCGAATAGATAGAAAAAAGGTACATGTGCCAAAGGCCTCATGATGTGAAATGAGAGACAATTAAGAGCTGATGATCTGGGCTAAAGCCATTAGAAGAGACTTACGCTCAAATTAATCTACATTTCTTGTTTCCATTAAGCTCTTTCCTAATATAATGGAACAAGCTGTTGCTTCTTATTCCACTCTGACCTTTCCTCAACCAAATTTCTACTGCCTCAAAACCAGGAGTCTATCTACAGAGATTACTCTGCCCTGAGAAAACATGGAGCTCTATGAGGAAGAAACTGTCAGGATGTTGACCTGTAAATACAGTGGTTTTAGCTTGCTCTTTTTCTCATCTTTGAGAGTTTAGAGAAAACACAGAAGTGAAATATACGTTGCTATCATTCTTGCTGTTGATCTGATCCAGGACAAAGACTGTTGTTACAGTGATGTGACAAGAACCATTGAACTATATGAATACCCTATTGTAGTATAAAATAGGAATAAGGCAAGGGCAAAGTGAAGAAAATAGACATGTAGGGGAATACAAGCAAATGAATATCTCTATGGGCTCCGTTTCTTGTATATCAACAACTGTGAAAGGTAGCATGGGAATTTCAGCCAAGAAAAATTTTGTGCAATATTGAGATTCCTTTGCAGATATTTGTGAAATACAATTAGATTTAATTTGCAGACACCTGAAATACGGTAGTGGGGGAACTCTTCTTACCTTTATAAACCTCTAGGATCTTTCTTAGAACCTTCATTCTCTCTTCTAGTCCCATTCCCAGTAAAAGCAAATGCACAGTTTTGAATGATACTCTTACAGCTCTCTTCTCATGGTGTTCTGCTACTTGTCTCCCCTCAACTTCTTCAGTTTCATGTTTCACATTTTTATCTTGGTTCATCTTACATGTTCTTATGTATTCTCTAAGTTTTCCTCATCCCTTCTCTTTCCTCATTAGGAAACTATTCCTCTGTCATTAAGACTTTCCTCAGGAAATTTTGAAATCATGTGTTCTCACCCTTGCTGGCCACTGCAGCCTAAGTACCATAGCTGATGAGAGCTTGTGCCCCTCATCAAGATCCTGACACGTCACCTTGTGATCTTCCTCCTCCTTTACAATTTTCATTGCCTAAGAACATTCATTGACAATGAAGCTTTGCTTCTTTCTTGCCCCTTCTTTCTTCCACAGTGAGTAATGTCATCTCATTAGAAGCTGTTCATTATATATCTGTTCCTCAGCTTTTTGTGCCATCGTGAGGTACCTGGCTTCCTTTAGCTGCCTGGCCAGCTCTGTGTTGCTTTAAGTGCAGTCATTTCTTGTCTGGACAGTCAAATATCAGTGCAATGGTGAGAACCTTAAGCTTTTAAATGTGTCTGTGGTTTGTCTCTTTTTTTTTTTTTTTAGCATTTGGCAGTGCAAAGAATCATATTTGCCTTTATGAGTTGATGGTGCTGTCATCTTTTCAGTGTTCTCCATGAGGCTGAATGGTAACTCCTTCTCCATAGGTGAAATGTCCTGAATTGCAGAAGTCTCAGGTTGTGAACATGTGGGATGTCTCAAATTAAGTTAAAGAGGCTCTTAGGGGTATCTCAGGAAGAAGATATGCTGTGGTTTGTGGGGAGACATGAGCAGTGGTATAGCTGCTGAGGGTGTGGGCTGTACAACTGCAACGGATCTGGCAACCACCGCTCTTGTTGACTCCAAATGAAAGCTGCTGTTGGAGGCAACACCAATGTGACTGCTTTTATCACCCAGAGATGTCCTATTTCCCTGTTACTTGAAGGGAAGCTACAAAGTTGAGGGAAGTGCAGCTGCTGGCTAGGCAAGAATTCCCACATTATTGCTGACGCCTGACCCTGTGCTTACCTTACTTTTGCCTAGTATGAACCAAAGTTCCAGGAGAACGGATACGAGGCACTGTGGTGTGACATCTCTGGCATCAGGTTTTAGCTGGTGATCTTGGCCCCTTGTTACTAGAGAGAAGGTATCTTTTTTTTATTATTATTTTTATTTTTTTTTAAATGAAAATGCAGATATTAGCGTGTCCAGTGGGTTGTAGTAAAGTGTGATAGCCAGGAAGGCTATGGTGCTAGCTGTTTTCTTGAGGTGAGTCAGAAGATACAGATCATAGAAACTCATCTACTTGGCTTTGGTGATTTTTCTCCGCAGTGACTATTAATAACATATAGTTTCACTTTAAACTAGAGCCCGCTGAACTGGACACACGAAAAGCAGCTCAAATCTGCAAGAGCTTGCAGGTTGCAATAGTGCAGAAGAATGATGTTAAAGAGAAGGGACTAATTTTAAAGACTAGGAAAGTCAGAGTTTTTACTTTGGCTTTTTTTTTTTCCTACAATTTTTTTCATCCACTTTTTAGCAAATCTTAAGTTTTATAATGTAATGTAGTATGTTTCTATGCTTTGAAATGATAGATTCTACCTTGTAACAACTTGGTTGTTACTCAACAGGGGAGGATTCCAGCTGGTCAGTGCTGTTTGAAAAGATTTTTTTAATGGTATGCCACCTCTTTCATGGGATATCTCCAGTATTTTAATTCACTTTTAAAAAATATTCTTGTGCATTGTTTAGCTGCAGGGGGGGTGATATCTTGATTCTGCCCCGGAAATGAAGAATTTGCTTTACGTGTGCTTTGATGGAAGATGGATTCTGCAGCTACTGTGGTTTCTGTTGTCTGCTGCGGAAGGTGCTGTACACACCCTGAGTGCTGTGAGTCCTGACAACACAATGTTCATATTATCTGCACCCTCAGTAACTGGGATATTTTCTGAGAGTGTGTGGGTCAAGGAAGAGTTTGGATACTTTCCTCCTCCTTTTGTCTAACTACCTGTGCCAATCACATGCTTAAGGAAGACTGGAAGTCGTATCACCACCCGAATCTATGGTCATGAGATCAAAAACGAGTGGGAGATAGCAATCAAATAAAGCAAGGTTGAAGATGGAAAGGCGGTAGAATGGCAGCAGCAGTGAATAAAGGATTAAATTATTAATATGTAAACTTGGCAAGAGACATTTGTAGCCATTGAGGTGCTTTGAAGGGAATTTAATGACAGGCAAAAAAAGGCTTTTGCAGGAAGACTGATTCCTTTTGCTTTAGTTTCTATCAATCAACCAAACAAAAAACCCCAAAGAAACAAAAACCCAAAACTAGCAGAAGAGAGGCTTTCCAGTGTGGAGATCAGACAAAAGATAAACAGGTAGGAGGCAGAGGAAGGGGGGAAAGTAGAAAGAGTCTTCCTGCTTCTGGTTGGTTTTGTTAATAAAAGAAGAAACAACAAGCAAAAAAGAGTCCAGGAACTGTTTGATACGTAGGTGCATAGCTCTTCTGAAGACGGGTTAGCACCAAAGTAGGGACTGTCTAGTGCACCTCACCTTATCCAAAGACATGCTCTTTCCAAACCGTGACTGCCTTAGTTACCGAGTCAGTACTGAGGCAATATCTATAATGCCCACCTGTACCCATGTGGACTCTCACTTCACCACTGGTTTCATTCTGGTCTTTCAGCTTTCTGTTAAGATTTTCCCATCAGCGTTCGGAGTTGGTTGAATATATGGATAGTGATTTCTCTCCTTGACTTCAGAACTGTTCGACCAAAGTCTTACTAAAAGCCTGGGCCTTATAAAACAAGGGGCCTAACTGTGTCCTCCTCTGAAGGAGCTTAATGATAAGCTGAGTTGAACAGATCTGCACAGGCCAGCTCTGTGTGTACGCACAGCCCTGCCCAGATCTTTTCTGTAAAAACCAGTCCCTTGCACATTCAGTCCACCGATGTGTGTATGTGCACAGCAGGACAGTGAAGGACACATCCTCCTGAGTGTAGAGGATTTACTGCACGTGCACAGTAAACCCTGAAATAAAAGTTACTGAAACACAAGTCTTGGCTCTGCATGAATTCTTCAAATGTGTAACAAACACAAGAAAAAGGGACTTTCTGCAGGATTGCTTGCATGCACCAAGCCACGTATCCGTGCCTGTGCCATGGGAGGCAGCGGAGGGGAGGGGAGAGGAGCTGTGGGGGTCTTGAGAGAGACTGCAGCCCTAGGAGAAGAGGCTACTTGGAGCAGTGCTGCAGGGTGAATGTTAATTGTCCCAGCAAGCTGCATGTAGGCTTGTGGGTCATATTCGGATCACCTGTGTTGTAGTGTTGTTCAATAACAAAAGGACATTAGCCAAGTGCAAATGATCCTCTACAAGATTTTAATCTGAGACACTACAGGCTTGGCTTTCAGAGCTGCCAACCGCCTCTGTCTCCTCTCCTCTTGAGCCTGAGTTGCGGTGTCGCATGCTCTTTTATAATAGGGTCTCAAATTATAGGAGAAAGTTTGATTTCTCATAAATGGCAGCCCCACATTTCCGCAGGCATTTTGTGAGTCTAATGAGCCTATGTCAAGGCAGTGTGCATTACACTGCCCCTCTAATTTTCCACCTCACTATTGGAGGGTGTTTGTCAATGTAAAACTCTTTTACAGCCAACAAAACATTGTCTTTTATTAAAATTCCTTCGGAATCCTTATGCATTATCTTGGCATTTTGCAGAAGGTACGATTACGTCCCAAAGTACGGTTGAACAAGCTCCATTAAATGGATGACAACTTCCAATCCTCTTCCGTAAGTAATGGTTCAATTTCTCTGAGGTTTTGTTAGGGTTTTTTTTTTCCCCTTTTCATTTGATATCTCAGGCCAGAGAGGAGTATACATTCCTACCAATTTGAATTTAAATGAAGCAGACAGCTAACTTTTGATTTGCTTCTGTTCCTTCCCATCTACACAAACTGGCTTGCATTAATCATATTAATAAAAATGGCATTAAAATTACCAAGTTTTAGAGGCACATGACAGCAATATTACCCACCAAGTTACAAGTCATTGTGCATGCATATTAATTACAAGTTGTCTAAGATTTCAGTAAAAGCTAAAAGGAATGACATTTTTCCCTGCATGTTGTTTTTAATTTGGAAAACTCCCTTGTAATGCAAGATGTATCCTGTCCTAATGTGGTTCTTTAATCACAACATGCTTTAATTTTGATAGATGACCCCCAAATGCTTTAAATCCACTAAGATTCACAGTAATTAAAATTATTTTTTAATACTTTGTTTTCTGAACTATCCATGGTGACATCCATCTATCATCAGATGGATTTGTTTACTCATTCCCCTTCCAAAAAAAAAAAGAAAAATCAAGTAATTTGTATTGAAAGCTTATCTTTGTTGCTACGTGGTAGAGGAAGCATGTTATAATTCATCTCCCTCTAGTCACTGCTCCCTTTTTTGAGGGATTGTGCTCTGAAGAAGTGCACATTTTTCAGAAATGTTCAAAGCCCTTCCCCTCTACCCTTGGCTCCCCAATCTCTAGGTAGTAGCACTGCCCCGATACAAGTGCAAAAATGTCACCTCATCCTTTCTGAGTGCCTGCCAATGGAAATTTGAAGCACAGGGTTTCACTAGGGTTATTTTTTTCTTCTCTGTTCCATGTTTCTTTTTATTGTAATGCTTCCTTGCACATATAAAACTAGTGTGTATTTTCAGCGCAGAATATTTATTAACAGTGGTTGTACATAACAAGAAAAAGTGTTGAGGATGTTAATCTCCTATCGTGTCCCCAAAACTTGTCCTTTTCTGTCCTCCTCCTGTCATTCCTTGTCTGTCCTTTGCAGAACATCCTTTCCAGTAGCATTTGACTGTCTTGCTGACGGCTGCTGCTGTTTACCTAGCCGCTTTCCCTGTCCTCTGCTGGTTTCTTTTTCACCAGCCTGCCTGTTCTTCCTAGTCTGACTGTGCCTGCTTTGTCTGCCCTTTCGGATCTCTGCTCTCCCCTCTCCTTTCCCCCTCTTCAGCCTTTCTGTAGGTTTTCAACCTCTCCCTTGTTTTCTGGAATGCGTTTCCCCTTCCTTTGGTTTTTTGTCACCTGCACCCCTTTGCTCCCGGATGCGTCTGGTGTTGCTCTGTAGCATTTCCTCCCACCTTCCCTTCAGAGGCTTTCTTTACAAGCTTTCCTCCTTCTCCCTGCCCCCCCGGCCACCCCATGGCAGCCGGATGAGTACCAAAGGGTAGGATGCTCTGACGTCATCGTGCGAAGCAACAGGCTGCTTGCCCTCAAGTGCACTGCAGCCTTAGCAATGCTCTGGCGCAGGGAGAGGCAGGAAGGCGGAGAGGAGCGCAGCTGGCACTTAGGTAATAGCTGCCAGCCGCAGAGGAAGCGGCAATAACCTCTCCTCACAGGGGAGGGTGGCCAGAGGAGCCGGCTGTAGTCCAACACGCGCCTCTTCCTGGCAGGCACGTGCGAGGGAGACCTGGGGCTCCGTCAGGCAGCGGGACCGATGTGGGAGATGCCAAGCGTAGCCCGCAGTGCCATCTCGGGAAGCGCCCTTGCCTTGCCGCAAGCACGGCGTTTGCTGCGCTTTTGCTCATTCGTGGCTGGCTTTTACCCATTGTGTAAGGGGTGACGAAACTCCACCCCAGCAAAAGAAGACGGCAGGTCTGCACCCACTGCTCGCCGGTGTCTGGGTTTAGGCAGTGAGCCCAGGAGAGTCCTGAGTTGGATAACTGGGGGGAAAAAAATGTTTCCTTCCTGGGCAGGTTAATAATCAGATCATATTAACAAGTAAAATTTGATTAGGCTTCTGATTAGGAAAGAGTAAGCCAGGAGTTTGAAGCTTGTTGTGTCAACAGAATAGATTAGCTTCAGTCTGACGTTCTGCTTTCAATAAGAAACTGGTAATAAAATTATAGCGTCTGACTTCCTCGTGAGGTTCTGAGCACGATACAGGGCTTTGAGACAATTGCTAAATATCATAGGATATGCACTGGGACTTAGTCAACAATCAGGCAGAAGACTAGCAAATCATTTAATTGCAATAATAAAATAAAAATTTAAAAAAAAAAAAAAAGAGAGAGAGAGAGAGAAGAGAAAGTTTTTCCTTTAATGAATGAGTTAAAATTGGTGTATTTGGAAAAATCCAGTAGGTTGCTGTCACTTGCCTGAGGTGACCACTCAGGGGGGCAGATGTCCCAGCTGAAGAGCCCTGAGCTCACTGTTGTACAAGGGTTTATTTTGTAGAATATAGGAACATAAAAAATTGCTAAGCCATCACAGATTGCAGCCCAGTTCAGTGCTGAAAAAATTCTGAACAATTCTGACAGTTGAACCTTTTTATTGGAAATTGTTAAGGTAAGCAATGTCACCAGCACCTTGTGAGCAGGCTAATTACACGCAAGAAGCAACGGCCAACCTAATGTTACCTGGAATGGTAATGGAGTTTGGGTTTTTACTGAGAACAGATTTCAGAAGAAAGGGAGAAAATAACTCTTGCAATTTTTTTGTTGAGCCTGGGTCCCTTCAGCCAGAGGTTAGAAATGGCTAGCAGGTCTCCACATACTAAATTGTTGTCATTTTGCCGTTCAAACCAGTGCCACAGAAATTCAGCGTATCAACTGTTAAACCCATATTGTAAATGCCTAACATATTTAGAAATATAAATAATGCTTAGCTTACTTTTCTCATCAGAATAGGATCCGGTGACAGTGTGATTAATCATAGGCTGTTTGGCATCAGTAGGGGGAAAAGAAACCTATTAACGCTGCCTTGCTCTCCAGGCGCTGAGACTGTACTGGAAGGAAATGATCTCTGACGTGAGGGAAGACGGACTGCTAATCCAAAAAAACAAAATTCCACCTGCTGTCAAGAATGATTAGGGATCAGAAGTTTACGTCTGTGATGATTGCTTGATCTTTGTGGCTAATAAAGTTAACTGTCTGCAGTCAACCCCCCATTAATATTAACTGTGAGATTTTAGATGGTACCCAAAACTTTGCCCTGCCCCAGGTACATTCCAGCGGGACATCTCTCCCTCCAGGCATGCTCACTCACACTAGCTCAGGCACCAGAAGGGTGAGAGGGTGAAGGTTGCTCTCTGCTCAAAGCGGTAAGCTCTGCTTCTGCTGGTTGCTTCAGGCACCGCTGCAACTGGCTTCGGATGCTCTCCCTACGCGGTGCGGTGCTTTGCTTCGCCGCGTAGCCAGCATAGTTAGTGCTCTGTCAACTTTATCTGGGGGGCTAGGAGATGGGACCAAAACAACATTTCTGCTACCTCTTTGAATTTCAGTGTTGTGGATGTAAATCAACTCATTTTCTGTGCTGCATTGCAGCTAGGCTACCTCCGCCTGTTGCGGGAATGATTCATTTGGCCATGGCCTCTATGGAT
Organism: Aramus guarauna; assembly: GCA_013400195.1. Classification (NCBI taxonomy): domain Eukaryota; kingdom Metazoa; phylum Chordata; class Aves; order Gruiformes; family Aramidae; genus Aramus; species Aramus guarauna. The sequence goes on along the minus strand of VXBL01000258.1, from coordinate 406,654 downwards.
TTTGTCCTCCTTCAGACCACTTTGAGTTAACCCATGGGAGGGAGCAAGCTGTCCTGCTGGAATACCAGCTCTTGTGCTTGAAGATATTTCCAGGAAACCTGCAGATTGTCCGAAGCCCAAGTTAAGGGCAAAGCTTTGTAATCCATCAGCTAAGAGAGAGTCTGGAAAAACAAGCTGCTGTCATGTGTGCGCTCTTCGTGCAGAAGATGGGAAAGAGCTTGTACTTAACCGGAACCAGGTGATGGTATCAAGGCTCAGGCAGAGTGATTTGGCTGAGAGGGCACGTGGGCTAAAGGTAACCGGGGTCAACCAGGCAGCTGTAGGGAGTTTGTCTTGCAAGGCCACCCTCGGTTAGGTAACTGTATGGGTAATACCAGATAAAGCTGACATTGCTTCGCTACCGACATTGGATCCACTGAATTTGGGTACGGATGTATCAGAATTGGGACCGATAGAGAAGCAGTAATTAGAAGCAGGTTGTTCATTTGGGAGGAGAGTGACTGCAGAAAAAGAGGTACAAAGGGAGCAAAAAGGTGAGTTCAGAAACCGAAAACTGGCAAGTCAGATAAAGATGGGGTAAAGACCAAAGGAGGGCAGATTTTCCAGCAGTGAGAGTATGAACTTTTACAGATGGTAGTGTAGCTGGCCCACTGGCCCAGGGCCACCAGGATGCCAGGGGGATCCCTTGGGGCAACTCTCTGGACCACCCGTCAGGTCTGCTTCGGAAAGGCCTGCTGTAGGAGGGTAGAGCCAAGAGGGGTAACTTACACCTTAATGTTACGTAGTGTGGGGGGAGAGAAGGGTGACAGGTTTGTATTTCAGTAGTAGTTGTGCGTAGTTAATAGGATTTAGCAGTAATAAACAGCAGCTTTGTTGCGGTGTGGAATAGCAAGCCAAATAATGTAAATTGATAACAGTAGTCTACTTATCAGTTAATTAGCTTATTTGATTTATTAATTATTAGTAATATGTTGATTAACCAATAAGCATTATAACGCCTACCAGTTATGTCTGGAGCCTGCAATGGCAAGGAGGACAGTCAGACCCGGAAGCCACAACCTAGCAGGTGATTCTTCTGGAACTGGACCTCGCGTGACTGTGTCTCTGCAGAACCCAAGACGGTAAGGAAGTGCTGTAAACGTATTTTGAGTATCAGTCTGACGACTCCTCTACTTAGGCTGCCTTCCATTGTAGTCTGCAATCTTTTGAATTCCTCCTTCAACGTGATGTATTTAATTTAAAAGCTCTTCTATTCCCAGTTGCAGCTCATTAGTTCCTGCATGGTCAAAATTGTCTTGGTCTCTCGTATGTCCTGGTAAATATTTTGGTTCCAGTTAGTTTCAGATTCTGGTACTTGTTTCAGAGCATGGAGTGTGTGTGTGTGTGTTCAAATTTTTACTTGGAGCTTTGTAATCAGCTTTCCAAATCTGTTTGGATACCTTATAGCTGCCACTGCAGACAGGGTTTTTTTTCCTGTGTAGCCTGTTCTTTTTTTCTTCTGGTGAAATTTACAGAAGTTGTTTTAGTTTATTTTTTGAGAAAATTCTCATTCCTGATTTAATTTCCTTTGAATCTTTTCTAATAATTCACAGTCAGCTTTAATGTCTTATGAGTCATTTCATTATTTGTTCCATCTCGGTTCCCGACAGTTTCTCTCTTACCACCTCTGTCCTGCTGGGTTAGATTTTGGATTAGCCAGAATTTAGTGTTTTTCCCATCTGGATGAGAATCAGTAATACATAATGGTGTGCTGTTTGTGATGTCTTCACACAAAAATTCTCTTCAGGATGGTGGAAGCAGACAGGCTGTTTCCCCACTTAGATATTCTCTCACCTTTGCTGTTCATTATTGCCACGTTCACCGTTTCTTTGGCCGTGCCACTTCCATATGCTCAGCCAGCAACAAATGGCCATGCCTCGTATTTCAAGTGGATTTATTAGGGATGGTGAGTAATGCATTTTTATGCTGGATTATTTATTATACAAGTGCCTTGTGTCAAGATCTACTTGGATGAAAGAACTGAGTGTATTAAGATATCATTTAAGAGGGGTTTATTAGTTAATAATACCTTGAAATGCACTTGAATACTTATCGTCATGTAAATTTATGTAAATGTTTTTGCATTGAAAGCTGAATTATTATAATAAAGGCAGTATTATGTATAGTGAGGAAGCTGAGCTGTTTGAGTTTGGTCGCCATATCTCTTAGCATTGAAGAGGCTCATCCTGTCCAGCCTGATTATTTTTACAGGTCATAAGAAAGTTTTTTTCCTCTCATTTCACCTCTGAACTTTGAGTTGAATTGTACTGATTGGAGAAATGCAGATGTTTAAAAAATTCTATTGGTTCCTATCTGTCCTGGTTTCAGCTGAGATAGAGTTAATTTTCTTCATAGTAGCTAGAATAGGGCTATGGTTTGGATTTGTGCTGGAAACAGTGTTGATAATATAGAGATGTTTTTGTTATATAGAGGTGTTTTCATTACTGCTGAGCAGTGCTTACACAGAGCCAAGGCCTTTGTTGCTTCTCACACCAGCCCACCAGCGAGGAGGCTGGGGGTACACAAGCATTTGGGAGGGGACACAGCCAGGACAGCTGGCCCCAGCTGACCAAAGGGATATTCCATACCTTATGATGTCATGCTCAGCATATAAAGCTGGGGGAAGAAGAAGGAAGGGGAGGGGGGGATGTTCGAACGGATGGCATTTGTTTTCCCAAGTAACCATCACACGTGACAGAGCCCTGCTTTCCTGGGGATGGCTGAACACCTGCCTGCCTGTGGCAAGGGGTGAATGAATTCCCTGTTTTGCTTTACTTGCACACATGGCTTTTGCTTTACCTGTTAAACTGTCTTTATCTCAACCCACGAGTTCTCTCACTTTTACCCTTCTGATTCTCTCCCCCATCCTGCTGTGGGGGAGTGAGCGAGCGGCTGCGTGGGGCTCAGCTGCCGGCTGGGGTTGAACCACGACACTACAGCTGTGCTGAGGCTGGAATAGTGCTTCAACAAGTTGTACTCCAGGTGCTTCTGCTGGTTCAGCTATTAGACCTTCCTTAAAATTTGGGAGGCAAATACATCTTGCTTAATGCCAACTCTCTGCATGCTTTCTGTAATGGTTAAAGTTACTTCTCAGCATTTAAATCTCTGTCCTCCTGCATCTGGAACTGGATGGATTTGTTAATTTGTTGAATATACCTCTGTCCAATACTATAGATTGCTCCCTCTCTGCAGCTATGTAAAGAGATTTGATGGCTTCCGCTGCTGGAGCTGAAGATGGCCACTAAGGGTCTCTGACTGTCCTGGGATCCAGACCCATTCTTGGTAACAGCTATTATCACCTTTTAGCTGGTGTAAACGTAGAGAAGCATATACCTGATGAGGAGAGAGCAAATGTTTGAGTAAGCACTGCAGAGAGAGCACTGGAGAAAGCATTAGGATGGAGCACTGCACCTCAGGACCGCATCCTTGGAGGGCAGTGACCGCAGCAACATTCCCGTCTCAGCTTCTTTTTTGCCTTTTGTTTTTTAAGGATTTGCTCTTGAAAAGGATTTAGCTATCACTACAGATAACTTTTAGTGAGCTATGCTCCTATTTACCAGCGATTTCACTATTCCCTTCTTTCTCTCACCCCATTTTTGAAGGACCAAATGATTGATGTTTCAGACAGAGGCAGTGTGAGAGGAGGTGGTCCATGAACGTTACTTTCTCAAGAGTTACTTCTAACCACTGCTGGCTTTTGTTGCCAGACTTGAACTTCTTACCCCTGCCTATAGTATGTGTACAAATTTCAGTGAAGAAACTCTGCTTTTCCACCGTTATTCCTGATACATTTAGGACCAGGAAAATCTGGGAGCCAGCATTCTGCAGAAGACACACAGCAAACCCAGAGTGTACTGCAAAATGATTACTTCAAGGAACAGCACGTGGGATTAGAAAGACATTGCACATCAAAATGAAGCTACCTTATTCCACACGCTGGTAATCTTGCTAACTCTAATTTTATCACAGAGTCTGTCGGATCTGATTTCCATGTCCTCTTTCTTTCTGTTTAGTAAGTGCAGTCACTTTGGCCAGTTGTGTTTGTGTGTATTTACTTTCTTAAATTCATGGAAATGAGTGTGATCTTTCTTTATTTGGAGTAATAAAAACAGAAAGCGCTTTTATATCAACATCACTGAAATTGAATTTGTGGAAATATTTTGTCTATATGAGGTTTTATTTGATTCTTCATTTCATTTCCTGAATTGAGATTCAATTATGTTCTTCCTTTTAAATATATTCTGTTGTCCTTGCTAGACTAGCTGTTCTTGTGACAAATGCAAGTATTAATGAAATCTCGTATCTGGAGTGTAGACATTATTGAATACTTGCAACAGAACCTGAATTTGTATTTGCTTTCCAGCTCCGGAGAAAACAAATTGTCATCAGTGATGTACCTATGCAGATGATTACTTGACTGCTCCAGTGAGAATCTCGGGGGAAAAAGAGGATTAGGGTGATGGGAGTTTGAGCTGACAGAAGTATTGCTCCTGCTCTGGATTTGTAGTTGGCCTCTTTTAATGTAAGTTTTATAATAAAAGAGTTTTTCTGAGTGACGTTGAATGTAGGTTTGTACTGAAAGAGAGACTGCTTTTTCCTAGGAAAAGTAAATGGGTGAAAATTACTATAAACAGAATTTAATCTGTTACTTTTTAAAGAAATAGGATGTTACTTTCTTCCCTCTGCTCTCAAGTTCAGGGCTGGGCAGTTGCGGTGGGTTGACCTTGGCTGGACACCAGGTGCCCACCAGGCCGCTCTATCACTGCCCTCCTCAGCAGGACGAGGCGGGGAGAAAAGTAGGATGGAAAAAAAATCTTGTGAGTCAAAATAAAGGCAGTTTAATAAAGCAAAAGGCTGTGCTGGAAGCAAAGGAAAACCCCCCAAAGATTTATTTTCTACTTCATCAGCAGGCCGTGTTCGGACATTTCCCGGGAAGCAGGGCTTCAGTATGCATAGCAGTTGCTGCAGAAGACAAACATCATAAATAACGACAGCCCTCTCTTCTTCCTCCTTTCTCTCAGCTCTTATTGCAGAGCAGACATGGTATGGTATGGAATATCCCTGTGGTCAGTTGGGGTCAGCTGTCCTGGCTGTGTCCCCTCCCAAGACCTTGCCCACCCCCAGCCTGCTGGTGAGGGGGCTGTTGGAGAGACACAGCCTTGGTGCTGTGCCAGCGCTGCTCAGCAGCACCCAAAACCACCAGTGTGTTACCAACACCTTGCTGGTGCCCGTACGCAGCACAGCGCTGTGAGGGCTGCTGTGGGGAACAGTAACCCCACCTCTGCCAGACCCAATGCAGTAATATGTAATAAATCCTTACATCACAACTACATGGACTGAAACATATGATGAAAGATCACATCCTGAAACATATGACTTGCGCTGATGTTCCAGTACAAAAATTCCTAACGTTATTTATTTAACATGATTTCTAGTTGTGTGAGTAACAGGAAAAGGGTTAGCAAAAAAAAAAAAAAAAAAAGA
>VXBL01000258.1:274926-401107 GCA_013400195.1 Aramus guarauna | reverse complement strand
AAAAAAAAAAAAAAGTAAAAGGCTTAGGCATATTGGTGCTATAGGTATATGTTATGATATTATAGCTGAGCCTTTGTAGCATGGATTAGATTTTGTGCAATTTTCCTCAAATGGGGACACTCCACGGACTCCAGACCAATGGATACAAACAAGTAGAGGCCCAAGCATGGGAAGTTGGGTATTTTTCTATTTTTTTCCCTGTTTACACCGCCCACTTTATGTTTATAGTTGTGTTATACTGCTGGTATTTATTTCAAGGTGCTTTGGCATTTCTGAATTAAATGTCCTACAAATAAGTAAATGATGGTGAGGGCAGCAGAGAATCAGTCTATACAGAACAAGAGATGTGAAAACGAGCGCTAGGACGTGTAACGGAGGCTGATGGAAGGAAGGCTCAGCTCTATCACCAGGTGGAACATGAGAACAGGCAAAACATTTAGGGTGTGTTGGGAGAGGTACATTGATGTTTTCTCACTAAGGAACAAAATTTCTTAAAATTTCAAGCTGAAATTCATTACTTCATCAAAGGGAATGCCTTGCTGCTAACAGAATAAATGTCTCTATTTAGAATGTAAATAAGAAAAATGTATGATTTATGGGACATTTAAAGACTTGTGAGTGGCTGGCTGGCTGGACTTAGTCTTATTTTCAATATTGACTTTGACATAATTTGGTAACTAATAAGCTTCGTTTCTGATTCTCTGATAATTTCAAATGTAGCAGATCGTTACTAAAAGTACACGCTGCATTACAGATGAAGCATACACAGGTAAGGGGAGCGTGTGGTGCGCTGGTTGGCTTGTCCGCAACCTGTCTCCCTCCCTTCCTGCAGTAATAAGGCCGTGCACTCCCTCCCTGGCACACCACCGTGAAGGAAGCTGAAATCCGCCTTGCCCGCGCTGAATTACGCCAGCTTGAGGATGCTACACCTTTCCAGAAGAGCCCTTCAGGGGTAACTACAAGAAGTTATGTACTGCCTGTGTTCCCTCTGTCCTCTCCTGCCTGGAGGAGAAATCTGCTTCAAAAACCTGCACTGGGCAATTCTTGGAAACAGACACCTGGATAGAGATGCATTAAAGTCAAACGAAAACCCAGAAAACATTTGCACAGATGTGGTTGACACAGGAGGTCATGATCTCATTTCATATGTCACTGCTTAATCTTAGCTGAGATAATTACATACATATGGCTGTCTAAACATGAAGTCAACAGGAAGGTATCCAGCTACATGTGGTACTACAAGTAAATCAGATTTAACTGCAACAGCCATCAGCTGAGGATATTAGGTGAATATCCGATGGTCCCTAAAGAAATTTATTTTGAAAAAAGATAACAAATTTACATTTATTCATTTTTGTTGTCTGTCTCCACGGACTGGTACCAATAGGGATAAAACTCACGTTAGCATCTCATAATGTTCAAGTAATAATCGATATAGACTTGAGAATTACTTATTTACATATGTATTGCAAAACACGACAGAATGAACACTCTGCCCAGGAAAAGGTGTAACATACTGCCTAAACCGCCTGTAGCGCTGGGTTGCCGCTGGCAAGTCAGGGATGCTCTGCAGCCGATCAGGTGCGGCTCCTTCGTGTTCCTGGCAGGCGGCCTGGGTGACCCTTTCACACCAGGTAAGGCTCGGACCAGCTGCTGGCCCGCACAGCACGGTAGCTGTGGGTGCGGTGAAGCCCTGGGGTGGAGGCTGTTCTGTAGCGCTCGGAACCAGCGCAAAATTTCCCTGATGCATGGCGTTTTGTTGTGTAGACCCTAAGTCTTTTTTTTTTTTTTTTCCCCCCCAGACGGCCACACCATCATCACATTTCTGTGCGAGTGGTTTAATAGCAGCCCACAACCACTGCAGTATGCTATAGGTCTGGTATTACTGCTTCTGGGGACTTAGGCAGTTGCTTGCGAAGCCCAAGTGGTGGTTGGTTTTTTNCTTTTGGGGGCTTTGGGAGTTTGGGGTTTTTTTTTTTTTTTTTTTTTTTTTTTGCATGCTGCTGCCCTTGCAGCCCGCAGACAAACCTGTTGGTTCGTTCCAAGCTCAGTGGTGGTTTGCTGTACCGCCATGGACAGACACCACAAACTGTCTTAATTTCCCAACCTTAAAACAAGAGGATCGGCTCTCTCCCACTCCCCCTTAGCCTGTCTTTAAAGTATTGGTGAACAGGGAATTTTTTTTTTTTTTTCCTTTCCCGTGTGTAGTAAACTGAAGTTGAACTCCGGAGTGGTGTACAATGTGTAGTAAACTGAAGTTGAACTCCGGAGTGGTGTACAAAATCAGATTTGAACAGATCCCCTAAGATTCATTACTGGGGTATTTTTTTTACCAGGTCACAAGTAGAGACCCGCAGGATGAATGTTTGGAAGGTTTCGCCTTTGAGTGCCTATGCTCTCTAGGTCCTGACCCTCTGGTGCATGAGAAAGCCCGTACACCCCCACCGAGCCCCCCCAGGCTTCGAGGGCCTTTTCATGCCAGCCAGAGGCTCCTTTGCAGGATGAGAGTCGGCAACAGCGCGAGCGCCAGGTAAGCACCCTCCCTCGTGTTCATACGTGTCCTCATAAACTGAGATTTCAGACAAGCGAGTGAAGACATACTTCAGTTTTATTGTTGTTTAGGCATGGATAGAAACATTAATTCTTTTGCGCTCTTGGTTCTTGAAACGTGCCTATAGTGAACTCGGAGCAGTGCAAAACCCAGCTCCTCGGATTGACGATTTAAAGTGCATAGGAGATCTAGCAGAATCCCAAGAGGTGAGGAGATGTTTTTATTCCTTTCTGGTAGCTGTGGAAGTCAAAGGACTTCTTTTTCTTCTCCTCTCCCCCGTACTCCCCAGACAGTGGTATGAAAATTTTCAGCCCTTCCCTATGCTTTCCCTTCTGATCTTTGGAGGTTTCTTCTCTGTATTTAAGAACTATTTGTAGTGTTATAAACAAAGACAGGTGATGTTTGCACACTCCTTCACAGGATGCTGTTACAGCTTTTCCTGTTTAGAGTCACGCCCACTGCATTGTGTTTTTTTTAAAAAATGTGTATCACTTGGCAGTGTTCTCGCACCAAAAGAAAAAGATATATTTGTATATAAACTAACTTTTTTGTGTGTTCACGTTTTATTTTGGAAAAACAGGTGTTTAAAAATTTTAGAATTTTTTTAACAAAATTCTAAAAAGAAAAAAAATCACAATATTTACAGAGATAACAGAATGGCTTAGCCATGCAAAACAAATTACTTTGGTTTTTTTCCCCCATTTTACTTTGGTTTAAATATTGACCAAGATTATAATTTTTTTTGTTTTTGCCAAATAAAACAGTAACAAATCAAAGTTTAGAGGCATGTAACAGGATTTCCCTCTAATATTTTATACAGCATAGAGTTTATAGGACATCTTATGTATTTAATCCATGCCAATGCACTACAGGAAGCTTTTATTAAGACATCAGTCACTACTGCCCAGACATTTAACATTTTACAAATTTACAAGTAACAGTGTTTTCTTCCCCCTAAATAATGCAAAAGTGGCAAAATACATTTCCTAACGTCCAGATTTTTTCTTTTATTTATTTATTTATTTATTTTTGCCTACCAGTCTATAAAAACTTACTTTTTCCCTGGATATTTGTAAATGGAAACCTGATGTTCTGCTTACCCTACTGTTCCTCTCCATCAAAGCTGCCCGATACTTTTTTCCAGCACTCGGCACGGCTTATGCACTTCCCGCATAAGCCGATACTTCTCTCCCTCAAGTACAACTTTCTAGTGGCCGTTTACCCGAAAACGTTTTCTTATCAGTACCATTCTAAAAATTCCCTCAAGCATAAAACATGTTTATAAAGTTACAAACTTGAATGTAACTAAAGATACATAGACATTTCATTGTTACAATTATATGTACTGTTTGATAAATTAGGTACCAGTTAAAAACACTAAAATTATCTCAAGGTGCATTCAATATCTGTAGCATAGTTAACAAAAACACACAAAAAATATATATATATTCTATTTTTGTGGAAAAAAAATGCAGCTTTGATATGACCACTTTTTAAAAAACATTTCCAATTCTGACTGGTATCTTTTTGAAATGAAGAAAAGGTACAGTACTTTAAGGCAGCGGATAACATAAAGGAATCAAAATTAATCCAGAATTCCAGTTCCTTATCCTAATTCTACCATGAAAGATGACCAATAGTGTATCAATAGAATGTGTCTTGCTCTAGAAGAAAAGGATTATTAGCCACCGTCTGTACACAGGCTAGGAATTTTTCATTGTGTTCCTTGCTCAATACCCAGACTTCTCCGTGGAAACTCTTTATTCCCTTTCTGGCTGTTTAGCTTTGCATGGTTTTGTAATGTTCACTTTTATTAACAATCTCGTTTATTCTTGTCACAGCTGTCACCCTTCCTCTTTACTGCGATTTCAGAGAATGAAAAAAGAGCTTGACATTTTCCTTTAAGACAATCTTACACTTTAGGTACTTGCTACAAAGCAGAGGCTTCACTGATAACAATCAGAATTAGACATGTACCTGCTCAAAGGGTGTCATAAAAACAATTGAAATAAAACCATTACACTATACATCAGATTAACAGCAACTCCCAGAACAAAGCCTTACAGTGTATAAAAATAGCTACGTAAAAAATTTACATAAAGGCAAACAAAAAGAAATCTTCAGTGCAGACATTTACAAAAAAATATTTCAAACAGAACACAATATGGTGACCTATTATCATGGCTGTTGCCAAAATTAGTTTGTGGGTGTTGGGTTTTTTTTTTTAGCTTGAGATAATTGTGTCTAAAATCCTTTGAAAACTTGGTAGTATGATCTGTTTAATACTTGAACCATGAATGGTTGTCACTTCTTTGTATATGTTTAAATACAATCCACGTTCATGCTTCAATTGGTCTATATGTATTTTCTGAAAATATGAAAGATAAAGCCAGTTAAACATTTTAAATTATGTTAAACAACATAACTAGTCAGTATCTAACCTTCAAATAAACAGCTACAGGATTAGTACTTTCTTCTGCTGTTCAGTGACAAGAATACTTCCTTTCATGGTAAGAATAGCTGTTGCAATATTGTTCCTGGTAAATACAGTAAGTTTATCTGGTAAGTAATGGATTTATGTATGAGCTTTCCTTTATGTAGATCTACTGATCTGAAGAAATAAAATAATTAAGAGTAAAAGACTGAGCTGAAGGCACACCATGTTATTTGAACTCTGAAGTTCAATAAATACACTCAGCCAACCTCAGCTCCATCTAGTCACCTCAATATTGCAATGTTGCAAAAGGTACCAGCTCCAGAAAAAAAATACAAAACAAGTTCTAACCAAAAACATTACAGAATTTTCCCATAGAATTGCAGTAGAAATGATAGGTATTTACACTGCAATTTTTTCAAGATCCAAATTTGTTTTCTACTTTTAAATCATTCATAGGGCGTAATTTGGTACTCCCAATTCCTTCTTTCAAACTAGTAAAACAGTGATACTGCTAGCAAAGTGCATACAGCAATGATCCATCTCTTTATTATACTATACAATCATTCTACTGAGTGAATTCTGAATATTCAGTGCCAAAATAGTGCCTTGTACTTTAAAGTTTCAGACAATACCAACATATTGAAATTATTAATAAGGAGAGGGTCTTTAAATAAAGAAACTTTTTTTTAATCTGAATATGAAATGTGGTAATTCCACTCACAGAGCACCACCACCGAACACTCTACTATTCTCGTTTTTCAGAACAGTTGATGATTAACTCAAGAAACCTCACTATGGTTAGCTGGTTTCCACACTGGTGTGCTACCACAGTGTTCATTTAAAATGGCCTCAGCTGGTCAGAAAACCCCCTACTTTGGGTACTAAGGGAAGAGGTGCAGCAGTGGCATGGATATATGCAGCAATGGTGTATATATATGTGAACACCGGGTGGTGCTGTTGGTGCTTTGTAGTGCTCCTGTAATTCCTGACAGAACTTCTGCATCTACCTAATTATTTGCATAGAGTTTTATACAGCTCGTGGTTGGGGAAACTTTCATACCTGTTGAATTGTTACTAACATAATATACAGTGTCTCTTTCCAGGATAAAATCGATAATAGTAAGAGTATGGGAAATCTTGAGTAAAAGAATGATTTTGTTCTAGGGAAAGTTTTGTGCCTCTTGCCACGATGATGAAAAAAGCCGACCAAAGACTTAGAAACTATTGCTTTCAGTAAGGGAAGAAGGTTCCTGTAAACATTTAAAGTCATAACAAAACCTTCTAAACTATACCTAAGCATACTCTTCATGTACATATGTACACACACGTATACCACAGTGATATATTATACAAATTTGTATTTTCATTTCCCCAAGTATATGGATTAAAATAAAGCCAAGTACTAAGTTACGTCTAAACGTCAGGCTTCTTTAATATGTGCGTATGCAGGTATGAATTCTTAACTGGCCAAGGGCTGAGTCTGTCTGTCCTAATAGTCCACCGCTCAAAATCACTCCGCTGCCCAAACTCTGAAAGGCGAGCAACAGCCTCCAGGCTACCGCCGCAATCGCTAGGGAGAAATGGTGGGCAAAGAGATGTGAAATGCTGCAATTGAAATGCTTACCTGGAATGATGACTGACATGTTTTGTCTCTTTAAGTTTCAGATTTATGATTGTTTTCTTCTAGTTTTTTGTTTTCTTCTATATTTCCAAGATCTTTGTCTACATGTTTTGATGCTGTCCTATAATGAGAAAATAAGGTCACTTTTGCATGTCTACAGCATTTTGTTCCATCCTGACATTAATGACACTGTCTCCTCCCCTCTCAGGAATACATAAAATTCTCACAGTTCAGTTCGGAGTGGAGCAATAGGCTTGCATATGTCTATAAATAGACCAATAGCACCAGTTCCCCCACAGGCGTTAGTACCACAGGAGGTATTGCAGTAGGGCTGTGAATATGTTTTACTTCTTGAGGAATTCATAATTATTCTGAGCTAGCAGACATTTAGTAAGGTTAAGCCAGTTGTGCAGATCCATGTTTCTTGATAAATTAATTGTGTAGCTTGTTTCAATAAACAAGAGTTTGCTTTAAGGCGTACTAAAACATTACAAGTGTGGCTAAGATATCTTGATCAAAATAGCAATCTTTTGTGTACTTGTAGTAATTGACTTTCAGAGCCCGTGCCAAGCGGAAGCTCTTTAACTGTGAAGAAATTAATGGAAATTCCAGCAACACCAAAAAACCCCCACTCTGGCTTCTAGATCTGTGCTAGCTATGACTGACAAGCTTTGGGTAAAGAAGTGATTGTGTAGATGTTTGAAGGGGGAGAAAAGAGGTATGCCTCATTTAAAATAGCAGGTCTTCTTTAATGCAAGTAGTGGAGATGAATTAATGAGTTAAGTGCTTAGTTTAGCTTAACACAAAAAAAACCACTAAGCCATTCGTTTAACGTGTGAGAAGCCTCGCTGTCTGCCAAGGTGAAAGATTCCTGCAGCGCTGCGATAACGTTTTGAAGGCCACAATTTTTAAAATGTAAATGGGCAAATGTGTTTGAGTGGGACAAAGTCAATCCCTTGTGTCAAAGCAGATTATCGTATACGCATTTTCTCTATGGATGATTTGTTTCCCCTACAGAAAAGTAACGTCTGTTGTGACAGATTCATGCATATGCTCACCCTTGCTTCAGGGTAAAGACCCATAGTGACACTGACTTGCAAAATACAAAGAAGACACAGGTTAGCAAGATAGTGTGACATGTCACGCTGACACCATGCAGGTATGTAACCTCCCAAAACCGCTGATCTGAAATTTTGCTAGTGGCGTGTTTCTGTGTACATCCTCCATCTGAGCAAAGGCTGCTAGCAGTGGCTGAGCACTGCGTGTGCCCTGAGCTGAAGTAGCCTCGAACAGTACCGTTAAGAGAGTACAGTTTAGTTCTTGTCTCACAAGAGCTTCTGACGGCGTGTGAACGCAACTAACCCTCCGCACCTCTGGGAGCGCTGCTGAAATGCTGCTCTCTGGGCTGGGGAGCAGTGTTTGAGGTGCAGTCCTGGGGGCACAGGATTTGGGCCCCAAATCCCACCGATTACGCTGAATGGGACCATTCCAAAATCTTTTTGGTTTTAGAGTAGGTTATTTCCTGAGTGGCTGTAAGTTTTAATGCTTCAAAGCTGCATTAACCTTTTACTATTGTTTTTAGAGTACCTCTGTTATGCTGGTGTGGCTGACAGCAAGGTGTCTGTGCTAAAAACCCACTTACTGTAAAGATCCAAATTTCTGCTTATGGCAGGCAAATTAAATTTTTAAAATGCTGAGATCATATCACAAAGTGGCTTGTTCTACTTTCTGTTGTGCAATAACTTTCTACCTTCTTCTGGTATTCAAAACCTGAAACACGTGATGTGCACTTAAGGAAAGGATGTAAGATGGAATGAAGAAGAACAGTCACTGCTTTGGTAGAGATTGACCTTCTGTGCTCTTAATAACCTCTCACAAATCTCTTTAATGCTAGAAAAAAAAACAACAAACCCCAAACAAATCCCTTACATTTTTTTTAATTTATTTAAAAAAAATTAAATTATTGTTTTAGGTAGAGCACAGGATTTGGCTTGTCATGTGGCTAATGAGTCTTTTACATAAATAAGTCTTACAAAATTGGAGACAGTAGGGAAAGAGATGAAATGCTGAAAGGATCTGGACTTGGGCAATAACCTCAGCTGAAATGAGCTGGAGGCGAGAAAAGCAGGATCATGCAAGTCTGCCCTCGTGTAATGCATGTGTGCCTATTGGCATGGCTCAGTGTGATCCTTTTCTTTTGGCCTCTTATCAAGAGTTTTACAGTGCCCAAAACAGACTGGATTTCATGTGACCCGACAGTTAAGAGTAGAGGGAACTGTAACCAGCATTACTGGTCTTTGATGAGGTTAAAATTGTTCAATGATTAAACCTGGGAGATACTGCAATGAAATCAGGTTTTGATTTTTAAAGTGTTCTATTTTAGTTCTGCATTCAGTCAAACTGTTCCCTTTGCTGAATGTCATCTCTAAAGCCAAAATGGGTGAAAATGGGAGACTGAAAAGGCAGGACTCTGACTTTGAAAGAGGCAGGCACTCCAGAACTCTTTTGGAGGATGGTATGTATCACTTGCTTGAAATGAGAGCAGCAGCAGTTTTTCATGTCTGACAATTAGATGGATTTAGCTTCTCATTGCCTGAGACTGAAATACAGCAGTTTCATTCTGGTGATCTTGCTGACTTCTTTTTTTGTTTTGTTTTGTTCCCCAAATACTGATATCTAGGTAGATGATTCACCACAAGTAATACTGCCGCCTTTTTTAGTGCTAAATAGCATTATTAAGAGACAGAAGAGTAATTTTGCACTGAGTTGCAGCAGTGTGATCCATTGGCAGTGCTCTGCCAACAGCAGAGGAATAAGTGACCCTGGCATGGCACCAATCCTCAGGGCTTGACAGACGTGGCCTGGGTTTCTAACAGAGAAATGGCTCAAAACGTGGTTTCCATCGCTTCGTGAGGTGACTTGAAGCACAGGACAAATGGTCCTTTGCCAGCTGAACACTCAACAACAGTTGTTCCTTACTTCTTTTCGTGCATTAACTCCTCTCAGCTTGCCCTATTTGCAACTCAAGAACAACTTCCTAATGCTATCTGAGCAGCTGGGCAACGCGGTCCGGATGGACGGAAATACTCCTGAGGATTTGCCAAAAAGGGCAAGACAGCCCGCTTTGCCCAGGCCTTCTCACATGCTTTATCTACAGCTCAACAAACAAAGCCCATACCTCAGCGTGCTCTGGCATTCTGAAGAGTGAGAAGTTGGTTGTATGAATATGAGTTTACTTGTGTCTCCCAACTATTTTTTTAAAAATTCATTGGTAAAACATGGATCATTCTGAGCTCTTGCTAAAATTATGGCTCATATTTTACATTTATCTATGATTGCTCTTCAGGAAAATAATTACCCTCAGGGAATCCTAATCAAAATCTCTCTGCAAGTAGTACCAAAGTGAGGTTTTTAGTTTTCATTGGAGTATGTGTGTGCTGAAGGGCCATTATTTTCATGGATTTTGTTTAGATACTGTACATAGCATTGGTTTTTATATAAAGACCATTTTCCATGTCAATTGTTTTGCCTGCTGTAAAGTAAATATAGAATGCATATAGATGACCCAGAAATTGTTGTCAGTTTTTAATTCCTGATTTCTTTCAATTTCACAAGTCTAGGCCTCACCCTCATCACCGTTTAAGAAGAAAATCTGCAGCGTTCTTCACCCTTGTTACCCAAGCTTGCAATAACGACAGGTAAGAGAATAGTCTTCAGTGTAGTTCTGGGTGCTGAAGCAAGAGCTATGAATTTCATTAAAGCTTGCATTACTTTTGAAAGGCATGTTAGATGTTCAACTGCATTGTTGCAAAAGATTTTCTAGGAACTTCACAGTTTTATACATCCAAATCTGGATTATCTGCAACTTCTTTCTATTTACCCCAATCTTGCCTTCCACTTCCTCCAGTTACTTTCAAATGTCCATCAGTAGGAAAAAAGGCAGAGATTAGAAAAGTATTCCAGTCATCAAGAAGTGAGTGACCATTTTTTAAATTTGTGCCAGTTTTATAGAAGTTTTGTGACATGAACTGACGCTTTCAGAGATGTTTCTAACTTTGTCTTTTCTCTGGAAGAGAATTGCACAAAAACCAATACAAATGCTGAGTTTCGTTCAAAATATACAGCAAGTTTCCCACATATTTGGCTTGCCATGTTTAGATTCATATGCTAGTTTCCTCTGAAGTACCAGAAAAGCAGAATTGTTATGCTTCTAGTGTTCAGTTTCAGAGACACTAGTAACATTCCTGATTACTCTGACCTAAGAAGAATTTCAAGAGTTTGGTGTGCTCTGAGTATGAGCAGTCTTAAGACTGCTGCTGTGCTTCAGTTTGCCTAGCTGAATTTTCCCTCACTGCACTTTAAACCACGTTAACCTTGATCTAGTCTCACGTGACTTGAGATTTGTGCACCTCCACACCCAAGGAACAAAACCAGCACAAAGGTCCAATCCACACGCAAAACTTCCGTGCCTAGTGAACAGGGATACAGGGTGCTGGGTGCATCATTTTCTTTCTAAGCTTTTAATTCGTGCTGTACTCTCGGCTGAAGGATTTGCTGAAGATGGGTATTCTAGAATCACTTGACTGAGGCCTGACACAAAAATTTTAGAAAGATTCTGAAGTGCTAAGTTAGATTCTGTTCGGTGTAAATTAGTTTAAAATACCCTTTTTGGAAAAAGGAGAAATCTGTAGAACACAAGTCTTTGGCCTTCTGCTCAGATGAAGGAGAAACAAGGCATGCTGGGGTAGGTAGCCTCAACTCTTTATTCAAGAGGGGGCTGGTTGCAGGATGTGGAATACAAATGAGTCCCTGATTTATGGGATAATATTCATAGTGAAAAGAATATGTGGCAATAATCAGCTTTTGCATCAAGTGGAGCTGTGGCAGTGAATAACTATATAAGTGATTTATTGTGAATATATTCCAAGGCTACAAGTATAATTCCTACTTAGCGTGGATGACAAGACAATAGAAGATTATACAAACCACAACACCAATAATGAAAAAAAGTAATGTTTTTCTTGCCTCGGCAGACTTGGAAAGTTCTGTGCTGCTGCCTTCTCAGACTTTCCTTTGGCGTCACTTTGGGGATAGAGATTAGGTGAGTTACTGTTCGAGGGTGGGTTCAAAAAATAACTACTAACACTGTTGGCCTGTATGGAGATGGAGGGGTTGTGATTAGACGCACGTTGTGTCTAAAGGTGTCAGGTGCTTTTTGCAAGGTCCACTTTGATTTCAGGGCTATATTTCATGCTGAAAACTTTGTCAGAATAGGTACTGACACTCTGCTTGCTTTTGCAAGTACGACGTGTAGAAAGCAGGGAGGATAACAACAGATCAACTTAAATATATTCTGAGAACAGATTGTCAGCGATGATGCATCAATTAAGGGTTTCAGAGGCCAGCAACCATGTATCAAATATGAAGACTATTATTTAACTATAAAGGGATTTTTATTTTGTTCCCAGTGAACCTGTCTAATCAATTCTAGCTCTAATTTTTACTCTAAGCTTGTAGAAGTTGAGCTTGAGGAAAAGAAGTGTTGTCCATTTAGAATATGCAGTATCTATCTTTGAAGCTGAAAAAGTTATCAAGTCATAAACTCATCTCAGCAAATGACAAGCTATATTCTAAGATTCTTGTTAGCTTTCCTCACACTACACATGGTACAAGAAAAGATACTTCACCTTCTCTACCCTCCTTATACCCAAACCACCTCTTCAAAACAAACAACCCCCCCCACCCCCAAACCAGTGAATCACAGTTTCATGATTGCACATTCTCACGTTCAAAAGGAAAGACAAAAGAAAATTATGCTAGACATTATTACACTAGTAGCAAAGTGTGGGAGGATGAGCTCAATATTAACAGTACTTTTTAATTTCTACCAAAAGCAGCATAAGCTTTGCAAAAAAATATATTTTTCCCCTGTATAATATCAGAGTGTGGTTCTGTGCTTGGGTAATTTATAGCAATTCTTTATTTGAAAAACCTACTCAGTTATGCCTGGAGTAAAATCCTTACGTATTATCCAAAAAAGAATATTTCCAAGCAGATGAAGAAGCCCTTGTTTTACTCTCACATCAATGAAAACACATTTGTTCATAGTAAAATCCCGCTAGTGTGTTTTAGATCTCATTTGATCTAATTTTAATGAAAGATCACAGAAGGAACAACTGAACTTTAAGATTGCTTCTATACCTGCACTGATCTGTGCATGTGATACGTAACTACCTTAATCTTCCCTGTTAAGAAGCAGCTGTACGGAACCCTTCAGAGAGGAAGCCTGTCCTCAGTTCTCCCTGGAAACAAATGTATGGGAATAGGGCCAAACGGCATACTGTCATGGCCATCTTTAAAAGGGTGGAGAAACATGGTTACTTTTTGAAATCACCTAGTTTATTTTCTAAAGTGAGTCTGTGTGATAATAAAGAAACTTAAAAGCAAGCAGGACTCACTGGCAAATCCTGTTCTATGCCTGTGATGGCTAAAATGTATTTACTTGGACAAGGTCTATCTTTACCAATTTAACTCTGGAGATCTCAAAGTATATATGAACAAATTAAGTACCTCTCTTCTCCCTGAGGTGGTTTAGATTTATTCTGTAATTTACTCCATTTTTAAAGCAAACAAGCTACTTCTAAATGAAGACAGTTTCTAGTACCAGTAAAGCCACATGGAGGTAACATCCCACAATTAAGTAGCAGGTATTAAATTTAAATGCAAGAATCAGCACAGACTTGGATGATTCTTGGCAGAACCTTATCACAGGTGATGATCTATGAAAAGTCTTGGAGCCTGGCCTCCAGGAGATGTGTCCTGTTAAGCACTGGCACAAGCTCATCAGAGGTTTCCTTTCTCTATTAAATGTACATACTGTAACAACTTTTTCCCACTTAGACTACTGGAATGCTGCAGGAAGGAAAACAGGTAAACATACATTTCCATTTATTACTTTTTTTTTTTCTTCAATTTAGTATCAAATTTTCCATAAATTCTTACTTTGATTTCTTCACATAGAGCCAGTAGACAACACCTGCAACCAGAGCAGCCAGCAGAAGACCGACTACAATCCCTACTATTAGCTTTGCCTGGTCGTTAACCTTTTCGCTATTGTCATCTGAAGCAAAGAAGAAAAGTTAATGAGGTGACCTATGATAAAGCAAAGCATTACACCATTTCTAAAGAATTTCTATCAGAAACAAGAAAAGGGGTCAGAAAGTGAAAATTAAAAAAAAAAAAAAAAGAAGGCATTTTTCTTAAAAACACATTTATAGCTTCAAGAAAATCACATTCTTAGTCAATCATGGCACTAGCTATTTCAAATCAAGTCCAACTTTGAGGGACTGTGGAAATTGTTCAGTGACACTACACAGATCTTGAACTCAGACAATCAACAGAAAGGGTCATGGAGACAGGAAAACATACATACCGTTTCTATCTTCTGGCTCATCGTATTCTGGAATACTTACTGAAATGAAAAATGTTAAACTTAAAATAAAGACAAAATGTGCTATACCTGAACATCACCTTTAATTGCCTATTTGTAGCAATGACAGAAACACTGAAACTTAATCAGTGTTTGCCAAACGACAAGGTAATTAATTTTATCTCTAAGCAGAAGTCTTCCCTGTGTAACTATATATAACCAATTGAAGAATCTTACTCAAAATCTGTAATATTAATCTCAGAAATATTTCTGACTGAATATTTCTGTGCTAGCCTTCCACAACCTGTAGCTTCTTACCACCCTTCATCATTGAAAAATGACGTTTGATTAAAACCCAGTATGGCTGATTTCTGTTCTGAATCAAATCCTATCAGTAACAATAAACTGGAATTTGGGGACTAAAAGATGATGTTAATTTAGTAATAAATAAAGAGTTCTCTGTAAGTAATGTATTATTTTTTGATATTTTTGTACTGTATTTTGTCATATTATTTTATAAGTAAGTAATATATTGCATACATGAGACAGCCAAAAAAGTAATGAAGACTAAGTGACTTCATTCAGAAAGTTATGAGTAAATTTTATGTACTACTGGTCCATACTGGATTGCTTAACTTAAGACAAAATGGTTAAATATCTTAGTATCAACATTACTATGCAGACCTACTCTTCATATGAGGGCGAAATGTGGGTATTTTAGGAGAAACTGCAACTTTTAAGGAAATGGTCTTTAGAAGACACTCACTAGCAGAGACGTTCAGGGAGGTCACAGTCCTTTCTAGCTGATTTTCTGCAATGCAAGTTAAAGTCACATTTTCCTCAGGAGCAATTACAATTTTGCTAGAAAATTTTCCGTTAACATATTTGGTCTCCTCTGTCTGAAAAGGTGAAAAATGAAGATTAGTATCCTTGCAAAATGCAAAGAACAATATATGTTACTGGCATTACATACTGAAAATGTTCAGAAGGAAATAACTTTCAACTAATATTTCAGCTTTCCAAACAATAACGAGATAAATAATGCATTATTTTATTAAATGGTGATGTGAATATTTGCTAGAAAACACTTTGGCCAAGATATCCAGTAATAGCTACGGTGTGCACTGTAAGACCACTGACAAAGAGGCATTTTTGAGAAAGTTAACCACATTCTGTATTTGCTTTCGTTTCTTTCAACTATTTAGAAAATATTCCAAGTGACCAAATTCTCAAAGAAAATCCAAACCTAAACTTCCATGTTATCATTTCTTTTGATCTTGCTGTTTTTCATTTTTGTCTTTATAAGGAAAATAATCACTGTAAGTTTTCCGCTTTCTGGGATTCCAAGTTGCTTCCACACTAAGCATTATTTTGCCAAGCTACATGTGTTTAGTAGTACCTGCAGCATCTGTACTGTAATAGCGAGTGAAGTTTTTCCTTAAATTTGCTGTACATCATTCTCAGATTAATACAGTGTCCAGAGAAAATTGTTTTCAATCACTTATATAGCTTCAAGATAATTCCTGCCCTGTAACTTCAAGTAAATGGACAAGTTTTGACAGCTGTACGTAATTTCTGTAGGATTAAAGCAAAACCTAATGGAGTAATGAAATCTACAGGAGCACTGTGCATTGTACTTCCAGCCTCTGACTGCTTGTATAGATGCCTCATTTATTTTGCCTGCTAAGGCAAAATGTAGCAATGCTTTGCATGTGATTTGGTAATCAATATACAAATACTTCAGCTGGCTTATTTTCCAGGTATTCTTTCTGCTGTGTATGGGTACTTCTTATTTCTCCCCCAGGATGACTGCATTATGGTTCTGTTTCCAGTGAGAAACAAGTATAACTACACAAAAACAGCTACAAAAATTAGGATAAAAATTGCAAAGCCCATAAGGAACTATATTGGCTGTATTTTCTTACTTGCACTTGCCACATTTCATTTCACTTAGTTAATGCTTACATCACGTACCCATTTGCTGTCTAATCTAAGCTCTGTAGTTCCATCATTATTTGTAAATTCTTTATACAATGGCAAAATCACCACATGACCCAGATAAAATGACTAAGTACTCTCACTTAAAAATGCATATTTCATTTGTAACCTTTTCTTTTTCCTTCCAGCTTTGGCTTGTAGGCAGCAGAACCTCTGTGCCTTCACCTGCTCTATTCAAAATGTTTATCATCAGAAATCATCCATGTAAGTACCATGTAGCTACAGCTATCACTTAACCTTCGCGTAGATAAATAAAATAGACTTAGTTTCTTCAATCTCACTGCCTGGAAAACGTTCCTTGATTTTAAATCGCATCTCCTATGCACCATCTTTTGCTGACTAAAGTAATAAGAAGATACTTGCTTTATTTATGATGCTTCCACTACCAGTAACTGTCCACTGCACTGCTGGTTTGGGGAAACCTTCCACATGGCAGACAATTGTTTTGGACATTTTATTTGTGTTGGTTTTCTTCGTCATTTTGATTTGAGGTTTTCCTACAAGAACAATATTACAGTTAACCATTTTGTTTGAACAGGACGATTAATAATCATAACTATCTGCTCCCTTACCTTCCACAATAAGTTTAAGTGTCTTTCTCTTCTTTAACCCTTCGACCTCCTGTAGAGTAGTTTCACAGATGTAGTTTCCAGCATCTTGATACTGAAGACTTGAAAATGATGGACTTGTTTGCATTCTGGTATTGTCCTAATAAAGTAAGGAGTTAATCTCTGAATTCTAACTCAGAATACATTAATCTCTAAATTACAAATGTGTCTACTATCCACAGAGTTTTTCACATCCTTTGGTAGATTACAGCCTCACTCTTAAAGTGCTCCCCCCATTAATAACTACATTTGAAAAGCTGACAGCAACATAACAGCATGAAAAGTGGAAAGGACTGGAGGTTTATAAAAGCCACTTCCCTTCTTCTTGAACAACTTCACTTTCAAATCAAGGGCTCAGATGCGATCAATTGTTAGTTCTGAGCTTTTCTAGTGGGCTAGACAAAAACACAAGTAGTACAAGCTGTTTGAGAGACAGACAGCTCTCCTCTAGGAACCAGGCATACGACATCAACATATGCTACTAAACAACCATCAGGTATTATTAATTTTAGTTTCCAGCACTATAGATTTAATTTAAACCCACCACCTATGATAGTTATCTTTTTCATCAGCCACTGAACACCAGTTGCTGATTTCTCCAATCTCTCAACCTGCCTTGCCCTTTTATTATGTTTATTGGAACTAAGACCAAGCTTGCCTCTGAGAAAACGATTAATGAATCCAAATGGGCTTTCCTTCTTAGAGGGAGTTGATTCTCAAAGGGCCTTGTATAGACCGTTTCAAAAAAGCTGTATTTGTTTTACAGTAGGCATTACTCCTCTCCATTTGAAAACTGAGCTGATAATTACAGTAACTGATTTTCAGTCATGAACTTGAATCTGTAGCTCTCATTTTAGCAATACATGTAAGACTTATTTTAACAATGTTCTTTGAAAAGCCCAATGAATGGCTTCCTTCCTTCCTTCCTTCCTTCCAAAGCACTGAAGTAGCAGCAGTAATGTGAAGAGGTGAACACTCAGATGAAGTGTGAAGTAGATGAATTACTGACCTTTATCCAAAACACAGTTGCATTTCTACTAGAAGAAATCGTGCACGACACAGGCAGGGCCTCTCCAATCTGTTTTGTGACTTCTCCACTAGGAGTAAGCTGCAAATCCAAATCTAGGGTAGAAAGAACATTTGTCAAAAGTTCATCTCAGAATGCCTGGCCCATTTCAAAGGCTTACTAAGGAAAGAAAATGTGACTAATTGCACTCATTAAATTCAAGATTTCAGTTCTTTGATAAAATCTAAATCAATTTTACAAGTAAGAGAGAAGAGAGAATTATTCTAAAATAGGCACTGCAGAACGTTCATGTTTTTACTGCAATTACAGGCTAAAAGGAAAAGCAAAACCTCACTAATCACTAGACAAATGGATACATTTTTTTCACCTTGTACTGCTGAAAGAATGACAGAGGAGGTACAAGAAGCTGAAGGAGTACGTCACATAGCAGTATGTGCATCTTGAAAGGGGAAACACAGACTGCTGTGAGGGTAGCTTGCCATGGGCCAGGTAGGAATGGATCTTCAGGGGAGGACTCGTGCAAGTGGGGACAGGTTAACCTAAACAGTAAGTGGGGAGAAGAGGATAAGGAGGACAAGGGGTAACTTTTCGAATCTGATAAAACAAGTTGAAGCCCTTTGATTTGTTTTCATTTGTAACTTAGCCATTTTTGTGTAACTCTGAGTCCAAGCTTTGCCTGCCCAGTTTTGGCTCCAGGGAAATTGCAGAGTCAGTGACAGCTGTGTTTGACACAAGACACGGTGACAGCCAGTAACAAAAAGGTCAGGAAACACTGCTCTAGATTTTTCCTAGTATACAGATTTGGCGGGCTAGGGATTTCTTCTTCTTCTTCAAAAAAAAAATCCTACACTGAAAGAGAAGCAGAGTTTGCCAAGCTAAACCTCCATTTTGCTTCCTCTCTCACAGTGCCTTGCTTGTAAGCCAAGTTGCCTGGTTGAATGACTATCACAGATGCGCACACACATAGACTGAAACGGCAAGCCCACATGATTTCATCACAAATATAGTACTTGCTGGAAAAGGACTGCAAAATATCCTTTTGGCCTTTAAGCAGAGTTTAAAAAAAGCTAAAGGCTAAATCACAGTTGGTAGAAGAAAGCGAAAATAGTGAGTTTTCCTTAACAAAACTGTGAACTTAGCTACTGGCTTCATTCAGTGGTTGCCCTGGGAACACCATGTTAATTAAAGGCAGAACTTCAGGGAACAACTAGGGTCCATCCTGTACTATTAGTCTGTGTTATTATCTGTGTTATGAGTCCAGTGCCTAGTCCGAGAGGTCACAAGAACTGTACTTTCATCTGTGTATGAGTAAAGCAAAGATCTTACCAAAGAGATAAAATGGCATTTTGTTTCTGTATTCCTGTGGGGATTTATCCTCCTGCCTCCCCAAACTAGTAAATGCAACCCAACTAATAAGGTACTCCAGATCTTACCATTGCTTCCACAAGAAAAAAAAAGATGACACTCCGCCCCCTGCCAAAAAACCCCCAAGACTCAGCCAGTGAGCATTTGTATATAGATTGAGGTGGTGCATGGGATGCTTTTCTTCTTGCTCTGTTACTCTTGAGCACAAACTACCAAGGCAGAGGAGTAGTTGAAAAAATAGCTAAGATTGCCCCGCCCCAGGGTCACTTACTTTCAGCATCTACTTATCCTTTTGTTCTTTGAAGCAAGATAGCACCTCAAACCCAAGAGATCACTGAAGAGACCATATAGGAGGGATTCCTCTCACATACACCACAGGAAGCAGAAACTCATTAAAGTTCTGGCCTTCATCTCAAGCAAGACTGACACTGAGCCCAGAACAATCCTTCAACCCAGTCTTCTCCAGGGTAGCATGCCTGCAGCCACCTACCCCCCCTTTTTGTGGTATAACTGAGACAGACTACAATCCTTCTCACACACTGGTCTTGGTTGCTATAGAAGTTCAGGAAAATTTACAGTGTGCAAGATGAACTGCATAGCTCAGAGCAGTATTTGTATGGTGATTTGTGAAGCAAGTACAGAATTAGGCTACTGTTTAACATAGGATCCCCTCTAGGAACTCCATATAGAGCAATTTGATTTGAATTAATATTCTGTCAGTTTAACTGTAGGGTCCACAAAGAAATGTGATGTAGATACTTTTACCTCTCAACTTATATGCTCTATTAGTAAATAAACTCTTCTTGGTAAAGAAGTATGGGGAGAAAATATTTCTTGCATACAGAAGACTGTAAAAATTAATTTTCCTTGCCATTGAAAGAAAAACTTTGTTGTGAGAATTTTCCATACATTTCCTGTTTGGCTTTGAAATGTTCTTCATAAACAAATTTCTCATCAGGCACCATTTTCAATATATGTGCTAGCTCTTAATGTGGTCTCACCTGAAATCTTGCATTGATTTCAGTGCTGTCTTTGAATACCAAGTAGCACAGGGAGGAGGCAAAGAGTGCATTTTGCATGTATTAGCACATCATGTGAGAGAGGTATGGAATTAATGTGGGGATGACAGGAGCAAACATTTCAGTTTTGAAACTCTATTGCACATACAGGACAGGCTCCCAGCATTTAAAGGAGGCCTCCAATGGAATACTGTGCTACGACTGGGAAGCCTATGCATAGCACTTGCCTGTAGTCTGAACTCCCCAGACACACTAGCAGACAACCAGACACTTCTCCTACTATACAGAGATTAGATTTTTTCCATGCAACATTCAAAAGGCGATTACCCCTGTATTTTCCATGTGTCTGTAGCACAAGAAAAGACCATAAACAATATCTATGGAGAAACAAAAATGCTAAATTTCTAAAACCTTTAATTTACTGAAATGTTTGCAAACTTATTTCCCTAGATAACACATCTTAGCAGAAAGGAAAGCATCACTCAGAGGAAGTTCCACAGCCCTACTCCATATGCAGAAACAATTATGGCAAGAGATAAAGAAAAGGGCTGGTGAATTGAAACAGTCACTTGCTGCTTCATAGCTGAGGGAAGGTACACCCATCCTCTACTGCTAGGTGCTTTCCTTGCCTCGCACAAGCTGTGCTTCTACAGCAGTTTAAGTGGTTGTAAACAGGTTTTGCACCGGCTCCCTCCCTTTTCCTTCCTGGCCTCAGCCAGTTTTGCTCATCTGATCCTGGTCAAGGAACAGACCTGGCAGAAAATTAACAACATAGTGTAAAAAAACCAAACCCACAACATAAATCCTGTTCTGTTGCTCCCTCTGTTGAGGGATGAATCACGCCAACCACAAACACTTGGATCTGCTGGACTTTAAATTAGGATCTTGCTGCACAAATCCTGCACCGAGGGGCAAGAACCCAGGTTGTCCCTTACGTTCTGTGGGTAAGGAAGAGAATCTTTCTTCCCTCTTCAATTTGTTTTACAAATAAAGTATTTCCTTAAACATTATGGGTAACTCAGATGCTTTAATGTCAATTTTCAGCTTTCTGTGAATCTCACAATTTACATTCATCCTGGAAAAAAAAGAGTTTGGTATTGAGCCAGAATATTTTGCTACAAAAATAGTTAAGAGCTATAGTGTGCTAATGTATTTTCATACCAGCCGGCTTTCCCTACCTAGACAATGAAAGGAACCAGTGGAGTTAAAATGCTCAGTAAAATCTCTTTGGGAAAAAGGACTAGAGTTGAAATGTAACAAATTACTATAAATAGTTTCACATATTTAAACTAAAATTATTATATTGACTTTTTTATTATGGTTTTGTTTTGTGAGTTGGGGTTTTTTTTTAAGTGAAAATAAAAAAATCGAAAGTGCTAAGATTGGATGTGAGGAAAGGAAAAGCCCTAACTCAGAATGAAGGCTTTTTCAGTGTAACAGCACAGACAGGAATATTCATCTGTAGGTGAAAAAGTAAGCAATAAAGCAACAGAGGAAGAAAAAGTAGGATTTGATAGGCATTAATTAGTATTTGAAGGACAAAAAACATCACACAGGCATAAAAAAATCTGAAGATCTAACACCAAAAATATATAAGTACATTAGAAGGAGAAAGCACTCAACATTAATATAAACAATTGAAAGAGGGAGGATATTATAAAGCTTTTACAAGTTTTATGACTTTTTCGGAGAAGTTCCTCTCAAAAGAAAACAGGCTACAGAAACGCTTTAGACCAGCATAAGGCAAGACATCAAAGTAGATTAAAATAAGGGTATGATCTGGGCATTCTGGAATTACAGAACTACTCCAGGCCATCGTGCCTCATTCAAGCAAAAGCTTTATTGCAGATAGAGGTATTTAAGAAAAACAAAACCAAATGAACCCTAAGCAAAGCAGTAGGGTCCTACATTGTACCTATGAGTTCTGAGTAGTTGCACTAGCTGCCAACACTGGAAAGACTTCTGTCAAGAAAACACATGCTTCTCTCGTGTAGTAAAGCTCTTCTGACACACAGACAAAATAGTAGAGAAAGGAAAACTGGCTTTTTTAAAATAACTTGGAGCTGAAGAAGCCATTCTTTAGAGTAACTGTTTATGGAAGTACAAGTAGACATGCAATCCACTTGGACTAAAATACAAGAGTCAGTTATACCACAGCAAACTATCAGCAAGCTACCTTTGATACTGGGCAGCTAGCAGCAGTAGTACAGAGCTCTCTTCAGAGAGCTTGGCAAAGAGAAGGTAGAAAAACAGCGGATGATGCAAAATATTCATTAAATGGATAGTGTAAATATTCATGTACAGATATATTCTGCATGCATTGTACCTCTTCCAAGAAAAAAAAAAAAAAATCAAAGCCAAGTATACAAACATGAAGTTTCTTTTTATGTAAAGTGTAACTACTATGGAAGCCTTTAAACTTCATTATCCATCATATCCCTCTGAACCTGTAAACTATTAAAGGTATTTATGCTAGTAAGAAGACTACAGACCATCAATGTTTTAAGGGGAAACCTAGTGCCATTGGCCTGAGTCTCATCACAGCCTGTGATAGTATAATAAAGTTTGAAAGAGTACCTGTTCTTGTTTTCTCACAAAAAGAGATTAAAAGCAACTATTGAAAAGCAACCATTGCTTCAATGGTTCAACCAGTTCAATGGCTGCTTTTAAAGTGGTGCTGATAAAGTGAGTAAATAATGTAGTATCCAGCTAAAGAAACTTCACTGAGGTCTGCAGCTTTCATGATTCTGGGAAAAGTGAAAAAAGCAACTTGTTCTATGTGAACGTAATGAATTTCTAAGTCTCTTCTCTAGACACCTTATACGTTAACCTCATTGAGGTACAATGAAAGGGTATTAGATTCATGTCAATTTGACTATGAAGAATGACCTTCAGCGATACCACTGTGGGCCAACTCGTGTGTTTGAGTACATTCTAAGGCACAGCTGGAGCAGAATAATTTGCCATATATATGTTCACATGAGCGAAACATAAAATACCAGAATTTTCACTGCATGTGACAGTGCAATAACATCATATACTATACAAAAGTTAGGAAAAGTGAATCCGTATCTAAGCCAATGAATTGAGAACATTAAAGTTTTCAAACAGAAATACATTAGAAAAAGTTAAAAAAAAAAAAAAATTGCAAGGGAAAAGAAAAAAAGAAAAAAAAAAAAGACATGACACTCCTTTAAACCAATCACATCATTCAGTTCTCCCATAGGTTAATTGGACTAATCTAAGTCAAGCAGAGAGAGACCATCTCAGAAAGTGCAAAACAGGTTTGTAGCCTAACTAGGAGTACAAAATGCAATGACTTACAATGCACAGTGATGGTGGTCGAGTCCATCATGCTTTTGTCGGTCAGAGAGCACTTGTATTCTCCTGTTGCATTTCTTCTCACATCTGCCATTACATAAGTATCTGAGCTTCTTATACCTTCTGCTTCTCCCTGTGGATGGAAAACAAAACTTTTATGGTATATGGGCCTGCTAAAGACATTCAATTTTTTGAGGGTTTTTATTGTTATAAGGATCCTGAAATACTCCAAAATACATGGACATGGCATCATTGAAGTGTAGTTGCCTATTAATAATGTTAAGGTTTATTTCCTGCACGATGACATAGCTTTAGAAAACACCTACAACTAAAAGCTTACTCTTAATGACTAACGTATTTTAAGAGGACATTAAAATACAAGAATCTGAAAGTTTAGCAGAAAAAAATGGGAAAAAACCCCCTGAAACAGTCTATAAATAAGAGTGTTCAAGAAATCACAACAGCAAAACAAATTGTGTTTCTAAATCTGTATCTGAAATGATATATCCAGTTTAGGAAAAACCATGAAATGAAATGTGCTGCATTACACATTTTTAAACAGCACAAACAAACCTTAATCTATCCATAACATGGTATGGAGGCTATAGTTACCTATAGAAACTGGTGTTTTAAATTAGCCAAAGTGTTGCTTTCTCACTGTCCATTTCCCCAGTTTCTACCCAATTAGGACTGACTTCGGTCAGCTTAGAAAAAAGCATTGGCTGAAACCCCAATTCCTATCTCTGAATCCAGAAAGAGATTTACGATAACCATGAGTCTTGCAAAGAAACCACCAATTCCAGCTCTCCTTGAGAGAAAGGACTAGTATCAGGGAGACTAAGATAAGACAAACTGGGGTGTTTAGCTCACTCACTGAGATCGTGGAGCAAGGAGAGATATTATACACTTTTTCCCTGGCATATAGTGAGTTCCTAGAATGACTCACTAAATATAAAAGGCTGTTCTGAGATAAGAGGACTTCAGCTCCCAGTTCCCCTTGCTGCTCTTCAGCAATTGAAACATGCCAGGAGTCCAAAACAGATGAGGATTATGCTCAAAGTGCGACATGCAGTTTTTGAAATACCTGAAAGCAAGCCACTGCTTTTGGCCTCTCTCAAGATCAACTCTGCTCACTACTGCAGGAGGAACAAAAAAAGGGATATAAAATAGGAGATGGAAGCAGGACACGAGAAGCAGGGCTAGGAATCTTAGAATATAAAGCCACATCTGTCTATTTCACCAATACTAAGAAGATTAATGGAAGCCTGTATTTTTCTCCATTTGCGTCTTATGCATTTGACGGATTTGTCCTGTCATACTGCCACCAAACAATTAATTAATTAAAAGACATTGCATGAAGATTCATCTGTGAAAGTCCCAAAAAATCTGAATTAATTTCCTGTACTTTCACTGCTGGATCTTTGGCTGTTATGACAACCGATGAGGTGATTTTATTCAAGGTGCTAAACCCCTTTTGTCAAAACTGCTTATCAAAGTATCTGATGTTGGGAAATGAAGCCTAACAATTTTTAGTAGGTCCAAAGTCTAAAAACCTTTGGGCAGAGTGGGGGGAAGGAGAGGTTCTTTCAAAATATTTTGCCAGCTAGGGTGAGGTGTTCTCAGAGAGTCTGATGTATCTGCAGTTGTTATAAAATCACGTATACAGTGACACATAGCAATATCTGTAGGAAGGGATGATACAGAATATTTCGCTACGCAGTGACAGCAAGGCAGGACTTACTGGAATGTAAAACAGGAACTCCTGTGGAGGAGGGTTGCCATTTCCTGAGCACTTCAGAGTGATGTTATCACCTTCTTTAATGGTACTACTTTGTGACAGCACTTGAATAGTCACCTTCTCTGTTGGATCTGTGAAAATAACGTACACATTTAAGAACTTCTGCCAAGAAAAGACACAGTAACTCTACGCATATGATATTTATGACCGAAGAGGTTGTGATTTTATCATCAAGCAGGTGAATGTATTCGCATGTGTAGATCTTTTTTATAAAAGAACTGAAGTTAATCACACTTTCTATATTTTTCCAAATGAAGTAAGAGCAAAAAAGCAATGTGATACAAAATTAACTTTTCTTTGCCAAAATACCTGGAACTGAAACAGCAATGATTACAACCATGTCATGAGCTTAAAAGAAAAAAAAAAACCCTTGATCAGTATGAATAGTTTCACGATGTGATTTCATTATGAGGGATTAACTTGTCCTCTGTGAAGCTCACTGTTTGGAGGACTGCAGCAATCTGAAGAACAACTGAAGCTCTCAACGCCTTGCATTAGTACTAGATAATAGCCTTCTTGCATTAAAAAGAAAGAAATATGAACTAAGTGACTATGTTCAGCCTATTCTATATGCTGATCACTATAGGCTTTCAGAAAGATGAATTTGGTGAGCATAATAGGACCCTTAACTTAGTCAACAGAACTGTAAATGTAACATACTTCTGTCATGTTCAGTGAAGTTGAACTATAACTTACATTATACTTTGGTAATTTTTTAAGGCAAAGACAGAATATACTTTAATAGATGCTATTCTTTCCAAGTAGAAGCCTAAATATAATTTTTCAAAAACAAAGTAAAATGAACCAAATTAAAGGAAATAATATGGGCAGATAAGTCTCACTGTTTTAATTTCAATTAATAAATAAAATTCCACTAAAGATGCCAGTCTTGCATTAAGACACAGTACAGTGCACCTTATTAGACACTAAAAAAATCTACACAGCAGAAAAACTCTTGCCTGACAGTTGATTTTGTGTGTTTAGTGAAGCATGTGCTCTACAGCCCTTTCGACCCTTAAGGCATTCATCATGTCTGTCTTCTGCTACGGGATTTCTCAATAACAGGAGCTGCACTCTGCTGTGGCCTCTCGATGACCGAGAGCTCTAACACAGCATCTCACTCCTCACCACAGGAGGAGTGGTGCCAGACTTCAATAAGCCACATCCTCGCCCCTTCTGATGCAACAGCCTCAGCTCCCTTCCATGTCCAAACAGCTTCCCTCTCAGTACCTTCAATGCTGAAGCACAGCTTTGCCTGCTTAGGAAAAGGAACTCCAGCATCACTGCTGGCGTGGAATACAACAGATGTGATGAAGTAGCTGGCCAGGAATCACATACATGCATCTTGGTGGCTGCTGCGCAAAAAACCCCCAAACAAACCCAAAATCTGTTTCAGGGGCTGTCTGGTAAGCTAGCCTGCTGCAGAAACTTCTCTCTCCTCCTGTCATGTTTATGTGAAGGTGACCAAATGTGAAAAAGTTACCATAAAGAACGCCTAGATATACTCTGGAATTGCTTAGGCTTTGCCTCAAGACTGAAAAGGGATGAACTATAAAGAGAGACTTTAGGACTTTAATTTGAAATAGGTTTTCCCACAGAGATGGACAGAACTGGACACAGTTAAACAAGAGTGAGATTCTTGCAAACCACCAGTCTTTCCTCTAGGAATAGCTTACCCTTCTATCTACTGCAATCAACCAGGAGCAGATTTTTAATTTCATTCTCTAAGCTGGAAAAGAAAAATAAATCTACAGAAGTAAACAGAAAAAGACTAATTAAGTTGTTCTCTAAGCTGAACAGGTCACCCTTCTGGGGAAAACACAACCTGTGACAGGAAGCCACAGTGTCCAATGCAATGCTGAAAGCTGCTTAGCATGAGTAATGTGTTCCCCTGCTTTCACTAATAAACAGGAACAGCCTGGTGAAGGTGTATCTTACCTCTCAGTGGCACATATACCTGGCTTGGCCCATTTTACCTTGTGCTTTTGTAATCTGACTTTGTATCTGCTTTCTGCAAGAGCAAAATTCTGGGAGCCAGCACCAAAAGGCAGTTAGCTATATAGTAAATGAATGCTGCTATCCCAAGACCTGCCACGGCCACAACTGACATCATTCTGCGTAATTTCAAGAAAAATACCAATACTGGAAGCAGCATGAATATGAAGTGTCTTTCAGTCTAATCTGTTATGTGAAGGTGTTTATCCATGACAAGACAGAGCCTTAACACAGGGCGATTGGAAAGTTTGCGCGACAAACGTTATCTTTTTACACTGATTAATGCTGAGCATAGCCCAACGCAAGTGGAGTCTAGGTAATTTAGATATCTGAGATACCATCTAACCATCCAGCTCCAGGAGTTCTCTTGTATTACTCATTACTTTCAGTAGCTTGCTTGCTACAGCTGCAACCCACAGCTCAAGGTTAAGTACCGATTAACTACTGCTAGCTGAGCTAAGTTACCCATTTCCAACTAGCACCCAACTTGGCAAGAGCTAATTCACTCTTCTTCTTATTTACAGTTATTTATTTCTTCTTATTTACAGGTTACAGTGGCTGGCTGCTTCCAGGATATCAGCTAGCTATTAAACACTTGAGTACTAGAGACTGTACTAACCCAGAGCTAAAAAAAAAAAAAACCCTAGTAAAACATTTCTTAAATCCTGACTGAACAGGTCTTTAAAAACATCTTGTGCAGGCATGGTTCTAAGCATGCTTTCCCCATTTCTTTATGATAAATGGGTAAGTTGCAAGGAATCTCTCTAGATACCAGAATGAACAGCAAGGTCATCTTTATGATGACATGATAGTTTTGACAGTCAATCTGAAGAAAAAAAAAAAAAAAAGGCTGAAATACAGACTTCCATTTCTTAGAAGTTGGAGTCTGTGATTTTTTTTCATCTGCATTACATTTGACTCATATATTTTAAAAAAAAATCACATTTATTGAGAAAGAAACTAATTAGGATCACTGAACCAAATTAAAAAACAAAACCAAATCAGACATGTCATTATCATCAACTAACGTCAGTCAAGAAATCCATCTGTTGAAGCTTTGGACGTCTCTTAATAAAGAGTTTCAAAAATTCATTTGGAGATACATTTGAGCAGAGTAAGGAACTGAAGTTACAGCAGATGAAAATACTCAAAGGAAATTGGGTAACCCCATACTCTAAAGCCAAACAAAGATGATACTTGAGGCCTATCTGGTACTGAAAGGTGTGCCTGCCTCCCACTGTTGGCTAATTGGCAGTACAATGATACTGCCCATCTCTGGAGGAAGAACTATCTTAATTAAATTGTGTGTTACTAGACCAGGATTAAGAGAGTTAGTCTAGCAAGTCTTAAATCTTTAACATGGAGTGCATGCGATATCTGGTGCAGTGACTATTCTGCAGCGTTCTTTTTCCTTCACATTTCCTTCTTAATTGCAAGTGCACATAGCACATACATCACAGAAATCTGCAAGCGCCTCATCCTCAACTAGTGAAGTAGCCTAAAGCATGAAAGTGGTGGGGAAATGGGCACAGCAGAGCATCTCTTGGCAAATAATAGCAACAAGTGCTTTCTGGTCATTACACTTGTGTGACATTCACAGCAGGAGTTATCCATGGTCATGGGGCTCCACAGATGACAGAACCACCCCTCCCCCCCCAGTGAGATTTGGTACCCAACTTTAAAACAAAAACAGAACCTAAACAAATCTCTAGCTTCAAAATGATGGAATTTATGTCTGCAGGCTTGAAATCTCTATGTTGTTTCAAAGGATAACAGTTACTATCTCAGATGTTTTCTTCTCCATTAGTACTGCCAGTTGTCCTTCTGGAGAAACAGCTGGTGAAAAGGTAACCTTAATTTTCTCTGGTTTCTCCAGGTGAAACCAAGGAGCAGCTGCCCCAAGGTTTGATTTGATCTGACCAAGGTCAAAACTGATCCCTTATACTGCTGCTCAACAACCTCTATATGTGAAGAAGCAGCAACTAATCATCTAGGTAGAACCTACGCTGCCACTTTGTTTTCAAGGCAATGGAGCACACCTGCTGGCTGCAGAAATCCGGTCTGCATTACTAATTCCCTTTGTATTTAAGTGGATTACAGAGTTGTTACACAATGTATACTAAGGTCCTATTAGATGTCTGGACTGCATACTTAGACCCCATCGTTCCCAAAACAGAGACTTTTCTTTTACAAGCTGAGGTACTACCTGAAGTGTACAGAAATATAACACCTGACTGGGCATCTTGCACAACTCCTGATCCTCTTCATACTGCTACGACCTGCTGCCTTCTACAGTCCTTCAGAAGTGTCATTTTACAAGACTTTGAAACACCTCTTGCACTTTCTCTCTCTGACCTTTCCTTGCCAACTGTTTACTTTACTCAAAGGAGAATTACAATTTCCATGTCAGTAACACAGAGTTGCTTTAGGACTTGGGCCAGCTGGAAGTAATTATTTACACAAATTCTGTACTACCAATATATCCAATATTCAAATGCTACATTTTAAATGTAAAAATCAGCATCTTACAGCTGTAGAGAAGCTACTACTTTTTGTGTGTGTTTGTATGCAAAAGGTAGTCTGCCAGGATTAGCTGTTTGGCACTGACTCTGCAAAAATGAAAAACATCAGAGTATACTAAAAACTATATTGTGTATTTATTGCATATTTCAGGGGGGCACAGAGAGTCACTCTAAATCAACCACTCTAACTTCTGTTAAGGTTCTGAAAAGCCCATTTCATTGTAACTTTTTGTGGTTACCACTTTCCTCTTGTCAATGCAGTCCTGATATTCATTATTCTACTGTTAGAAAGAAATAAATCTCAGGTAAACCTGAAGGTAAGTAAAAATTACACAGACAACGTATTCGGATCTTCTTGCTGCAAACCAGGTTTGAAGAAACTATCTCAACAGCCAAACAGCAATGTCTCTTTAATTTTGTAAACTGTCTCTGATTTTGGTTTTTCCCCTGAGGTAGACTTTGTACAGCAATAGATGCTTTTTAATAACTTACAATGAACATCGAAGACAACTGGTTCAGACTGTATTGTTTTCTGGCCAGATGGTCCATAATATGTCACAATGCAAGAAAACTTGGCATTTGCATCTTCCTTTGTTGGCATATACTGAAGAGATGATGTCATGGTGAAGAGTCCAGTTGATTTGTCCACAATCTTTTGCAGATTTATGACTACAACTGAAAAGGAAATACTGTTTCAGTGTCACTTGGACAGAATTTGCAACCTTTTTCCTACATTTTGTTGCCCGCTCTTTATTTGTTATCAGGCTGCAAACACGCAAGCAACATGACAAATTACCCAAGAGATTGTACAGTTTTCCTCTAGTATTGCCACTGATGTATACCAGAAATGTTTTATCAACAACATGCTCCTAACATACTGTGTATTTTAAATCAAATCAAAACAAAAACCTAATTGCAAACTGGTGGGGTTTTTAAATACAAATCTCAGCTTAATTTGTAAGTCAGAAAGAAGGTCTCAAAAATGCTAGCAAAACCCATTTTTAGGATCACATTTCTAACAATCTTGTAAGTATTCTCTATTTTATGGAAGGTAATATAGTATGTTCTGATCAGCCTGTCAAAATCAAAGTTGAAAGGGAAGGGGAAAATAAATGTTCTTCCTAAATATCCTGCAAAATAAATACCTGTATAAGGAGATGATGATCTTCATGGTCCAAAACACAATATTGGACAGGTGTGAAATTGAGACAGTTAATACCTTGTAAGAAGTTGGAAATTAGATACAGGTTTCTACTAGCTACATGGGCTCAAGAATAGCTTTGCAATAGCATTAGCCAAGGCAATCCTCCTCCCCATGATGTGGTTTTAAACCCAGAACTGAAAGAAAGAGATTATATGGCGTAGCTTGGGTGCTCTGAACGGCCTAAAAGTTTCCTTCCAGTTTCATTTTTCCATAAGCAGTCTTCCTCAAAGGAATAGTACATTAGATTAAAGCAGAGCAACTCTTATAAGCACAATTCTTCATGCATACACCTGTCTATGGATTCAGGGAAGTTGGCCATTATTGAAACATACCTTCTTCCACGGGCTGCAAAAGTCTCCCGTTTTTGTACCATGTAACATTGCCTTCGGGATAACTATCTCTTGCAACGCACTCCCCGAGCTGCAAAACAGATAAGAATTAGTCAGTTTTTCTCCACTAGGTTTTAACATAATTCTATTTTTGCTTATGCTGCTTTGGGTGAAGATTTCTAGAAAGTTCAAATGCTTAGCCCAAATCATTTTTTTAAAAATAGGACAAATCCCATCAGTGAGGCTTAGATACAATTTGAAAGAGGGTTCAGTGGTGGGTCTAAGATCAGGATGGCCCCCATTTGCCACATCAGGCAGGGCTAATACGGTAGTGGCTCGGTGGCCAGGCTGCCTATAGACCACGATCTCTCACAGGCGGGTGTGCATACATGTACACGCACCCTCTCTGAGCATCAGTCCATCACCTCTCTCCATCATGACTGTAAAGGGACTTCAGGCAACTGTCAGGCACATAACTTTGAGGGACAATGCTGCTCTTACCATTTGTAGCTTCTCTGTTTCTAAGAAGTCTGCTTGATGTAAGATTTCTGGTTGAGAGGGTTGTTCTAAAACACAAATAGGATAAAAGTACTAGTGAAGGGAGCACAAACAGCTATTTGAAAAACAAAAAGTTACTAAAAGATACACGGACTTTGAGACTAAATAGAACAATCTGGCCTGGTGTAGTCGTACCTATGCTTTGCCATTAAAAGAAGAAAAAGTGAGATAGTTTTACCTCAATATTAGAAAATGGATTGAAAAGGAAAAACCATCACCTTAAAATGTGTCATACCTTCCACAATGAATTCCATGCATTCTGACAACACATATTTTAGCTAGGCAGACTAGTTCAGCACCTGGGAGGAGAGAACCTAATCTGATCTATCTGATTTATCTGACACACAGGCTAGAAAAGGAACCAATGGTACAGAAACTATAGCAACAGAAAAGCAGCTTTACTGTGGATATTACTGTAGCTGAGCTGTCACATTATAA
This sequence comes from Aramus guarauna, assembly GCA_013400195.1. Classification (NCBI taxonomy): domain Eukaryota; kingdom Metazoa; phylum Chordata; class Aves; order Gruiformes; family Aramidae; genus Aramus; species Aramus guarauna. The sequence continues at coordinate 368,887 of VXBL01000258.1, read as the reverse complement.
AGGAACAAATTCAACCTAATCATTCTTCTAATGTTTATTTTTCCTAACTGGGATTTTTACATGGAAGAAATTCAGATGATAGAGATTAAGTGTAATTACTTTAACTGATTCTGAGTTAGTTATGACTCTCTTAAAAAAAATAAATAAACTTTTTCTTCAGTGCCAGTATGTCATCTTATTTACTTTTATTATGGTAGATGGACCTCTTAGCTTGCCAAAGTGGAGGATCTATCAGCATTTCCATCATAAAAACCTACTTTCTAGAGACTATATAACTTGTCTGTTAAAATAGTTTGGCCTGAAGCCCAGAATGCAAATTTTTATCTCCAAAAGAAACAAATTTCCCTACAATTTTAAAAGAAGAGGGGAAGAGTGAGGGGAAAAAAATAAATCAATGTTTATACAGTCGAAGAAAGCCTCTACACCCTAGCTATACTGCTTAAATAAGCATACATATAATACATTTTTACAGACTGAAACTTCCTTAACCATGCCAGCTTACAGAACCTTTCTCCCAAATCAAGGTCCCTATGAATTAATGGATGCCAGTAATTGAAGCCCAAAGTGAACTTCACACCACCTTCCTAAAATCTCTACACATTGATGAAGTTATTAATATGCAGGTGTACTGCTCCCGCTGCCAGAGAGATAGCAAGCCTACGTGTTTCCACAACAATCCATTTGCTCTGCCTGTGTGTGTGTGTATGCGTGCCCGTGTGTTTGTGTGCACATAAATGCACAGATATTTTTTTACTTGGAAGACTAAGCCAGGATGGAACAAGAACAGCTCAAAAGGGAAATGAAAGGTAATAAAAGCAGCTATTCATTTGACATTTTCAAACAACTTTGCTTGTGGCAAAAAAAACCCAAGAAACAAAAAAAAAACAACCCACAGTTGAAGCTATACAGCAAGACCATCACAATTCCTTCAAAGGCCTAACAAAGATATTAAAAAAAAGAATTAAAAATGCATGTTTATTTCTCTTTTGTTAGTTTTAAAGGAAAAAGGTTAACCTATTTTCTGTAAGAACCTGTCAAGGACAAAGTGTTTTCAGGTCAATTCAAGCAAATGAGGTTTTACAAGACCATTAACAGGCCTTCTGGTTCAGATTTTTGGGTCCCATGAACAGTCCTAGTTGGTTGCCTGTCACAGTCACCAGCTGATCAAACCACAACACCGTCCCTCACCTCCGCCTTGTTTCCTTTCATCTCTCATCTCCTCCAGAACCCCTTCAGGAAGACCTACACTGTGCTTTGGAACCCCCTCGCTATATTCCTACTGAGGGAAGGAGAGGACCTCTGCTCCGTGTGGCTCTCCCCATTCTGAGTGCTCTGGTGCAGATGCTCCAGTTGAGAGGCCACCACCTACTCTCCAAGAGCAGCCTCCGAAAGGAAACGCCTGCTGCCAGATCCCCACAGCCACAGCACGTGCAAAAAGGTAATTCACTAGAAAAGATTTATTTGGCATTTACTATGCTCAGCGTCTGAAGCGAGAAGAAATTTTAAACTTGGCAACAGCAGAGCCCACTTTGGTGGGTTTGCAACTTCAGCACACTGCTTATCTCTTGGCTTAAGAGCTTGCCAGGGTACTTTGCCACTCTATATAGGCCCTACAATAGGGGAAAAAGAGCGCACTGCTTGCAAAAGCCAAGTATCGGTGTAGCAGGATAGCAGCTCTTGTCCACTGGGCTGCTCCGCTTTGGAAACTGGCCATCTAATTCCAGAAAAAAGATGCTGACAGGATCCATCTGGAAAGCTGGTAGAGCTTGTTTGAGTAGTCCAGCGAGTGAGACTAGCAGGTGGTACCTGTGCAATGAGCCATTTCGGCTTGTTAGTTCTGAGTTAAGCAGGTAGCACAGCCGAGCATGTGACAAGCTCCACTGAAACCCAGCTTCAGTCATGACTTCTGGGATATAGCGGAGTTTCAGGTACACAAGACTTTCAGCTTATGAGGGTTCGCACTGCTGCAGCCTAGCTCTGTATCTGTGATTCAATGACTTAGAAACTCCACTGGTTAAATAAATGAAGCTTGCAGGCTAATCTTAACTCTTTCATAATTAGAACAAGCAAGCAAGCAATAACAAAAAATGAAACACCAAATACCAGACTCAAGGAAGTTAAATGCAAAGAAGTGTTGAGACAATCCTAAATAAAGTTGTGAACTCAAAATGAAAAACTGCAAAAGTAATTTTTTCTTGCAGTGCCATATTTTCTTGCAGTCAGCCATACTGCATGCGTGGCATCTTCTATTCTTATCTTCCTTAGTAAATAGAGGCTTACTCTATTAGTATTAATGCCTACAATAAAACATACAAGCTGTGCTCCATGGCTGAGTTAGCATTGTGTTAATATTTAGTACAGTACACAGTAATTCAAGCAGTAAGAATTTCGTTTCACCGTATACCACTGTCTCATCTACATATTTACTGCTGTGCGATAAATAAACATGATAATTCTTTATCATTTCCTTTGAAGCGCTGTGTTTACTATGCACGGTCTGAGCACTCTCCTCCCTGTTGTCATTAATTCAATTGTTCTTGCAGTCAAATTGAAAGTGAAACGAGGGAAAGGAATTACTCCTGACTCCTAATCTAGCTTCAACCTCTTTTATGCCACTGACAAACTTCTGCCCAGACCCCACCGACGACTCCCCAAGCCAAGCATAAGGCTGCCCCTTCCCAAACATGAAAACGTGCCCTTCCACTCCCGTGCGAGCTCAGAGCAGGACTATGCCTCAGGGTTCTCTGGTTTGCACTGCGGATCAGCCTTCTGATCGGTCTGTAGTGATATCAAAGGCCAGTAAACTCTGTTGTGCTCTAAAAGAGAACTGCTGACTGGTCTTCCTCCTGGTATTTCAGCAGGGGACAAAATAAGCATTTGAGGCTAGAAACTCATTTTTCAGCCTCTCGCTCTCCCCCTTACAGTTCATACTGTTGCACACTGGCTGCTCGGAGCTGCTTTAAACCTCGCCACTGATCTAATCCTGCGGACCGCACACAGTTAATGCTTCCCTCCTGCAGAAAAATTCACTCGGAGAACAAATGGAAAATAATCAGTGCTAATTTTACATTTTTCATTTTCAAGGCCAAATGACATCACATAAGTGAGTCATTATCAAAGCCTAAAATTCTCTTTGAGCCAGCACTTATCATGAATAAACTGCAAGTGCAGGCAGTCCTGTTACGTAAATGCCACCAGTAGATTACATTTTTGAAAGCTGCAGAAACTTGCTAGTCTTAGTAATTTACTCAGCCAAACTTACTTTCTTGGCTTTAATCTTTCCCTTCAACAAAAGTTTCCGTAATTTACGATTCAGATGCTGATGAATGTTAACAGTAGTAACAACTAGATTTACTTACTGAAGACTTTGACTATCGTTGGCTCTTCGGAAACATCATCTTCTGTAACTAGCATACATACAAATCTCTTTTCATCACTGATTCTTGCATTCTTGATGGATAATGTATAGTTTTCTGAGAGACTCAACCTGTCTTTGTAGTCTGGTACATCATCATACTGTACATTTTTTTTTGTTGATGATCTGAAGGCAATAAATACTGGAGATCCATTTGGCATTTCCTATAATAAAAGGATAAACACTTCTATTTTGCATAAACACTCATCGAGAACTTCTGAAGATCTGCAATTGGTACAAACCCATAATTTAAAAGAAATCTGAAAACTACATCAGATGGCTTTTTTCCTGATTAATTTCTGCTATACAAACAAGAAATTCAGTGTAATACAAGAGCTAGTTTAGGACTGCCATGGTACACATTGAGAATATCATCACCAGAAATAATTTCAATCTTTTGGCTCAATCTCAGCATAGCATAGGGCTTTCTCTGATGAAGACTGGTGGTTCTGGCACCACTTGCCTCTATCTGTATTAAAAAGTATTTGAAATAGAAGCATTCGTGAGCTAGATTCAAAAGCTTCAGTTTCCTTTTTTTCATGATTGTTTTACATATTCATATTGTTTGTCTGGGATATTCAGACTTCATTCCAAATGCAGGATTTTAATCAGGCATAACTGCCTATTTTATTCTAAATTAGTTTTTAGGGGTTTTTTCCTCTTTGTTTTTAAAGGACCCAAGAGCTTGTGGCATGGGAATATACATACAATCAAATACTGTTATTTAGGCATCTCAGAATAATCAGCAAAATATCATTTTCTAGACATCCTACTTGTATTAATCAGTATGCAGTTGCCATCCTAAGAAGGAATACAAAGTTGACAGCCTTGCATAAACCTACCGTACCAAAAATTTATTTTTATGAGAGACAAAGTTACAGGCTGAGTTCTGCAGGACTTCATTTCCCTCCCTGCCCCAAGCAGGGACAGACACTGTCTGCCTTTAAATAAAGGGAGGTGAAAGGCTGACTTCATCGTTATGTTCAGTATTGTGCTGGGGGCAGGAAGAGGTTTCCATTCCCTTTTATCCCTTGCACCACTGATGCGAGTAGTGTTCCCAGCACAATACCTCAGCTTGACTGCAGAGCCCACAAAAGCATGACAATGTTGTGACAAGAGATGAGTGGTGTCAGAGCCGGGCAGGGAGCAGGAGGCAACAGTTAATGTGAAGTTTAAATTCCCTTATAGTCTTTGTCCCTCTCCCACTTTTAACTCTCAGATTACTCTTGATGTCTGTCACACAGGAAAGCAAGCATTGCCTTGACTAAATACACGCAAAGTTGGCTGTCAAGTGCAAACCAGCTCCTAACTTCATAAGCCTACCCAGGGCACGAGTATGCACAGGTAGAAACTGAAGGGAGCATTACCTGCTCGTGCCACGGTGCCAGCCTCCCAGTACCCCTGGGCTCCTACCAGCAACCCAAATGGCTGCTCCCAAGGCAGCACAGCAGAAAACAGAGTTCCTCCTTCTTCCAATGAAATACTCACCCAACCAAAAAAACCCTAAACAAACCCTCCCCATGCTAAAAACAAGTGTTGCCATGCTGGGAGCTGCCCTGGGAGAATGGGTATTGCTTTCACTTGGTTGCATGGGCTGTGTCAACAATTTCATCCAATAGCAATTGGACAGGCTTTTCTGCACATTAGATTTTGTGTCCCTTTCCATTTAGAAGAAGCTGTAATATCTCCATGTGCTGCTTGGTACTTGTCTGAGATGAGCAATGCAAACACACTGGAAAGAGATAATGCATTTCTTTTTCTCAGAATAACCTTGCTCTTCATACAGATGGACTTCTTCCCAAGAAAAGTCAGCAGACTAAAAAGCACATTGCAAAATGTAGGCCCTGCATCTTCTAAATGCTTATATGAAACAGTTTCACTGTCCCTTTTAGGGAAACACATCAGTCCTCCACAGACTTCTGACTTCATTTCCCACAACATGTTTGTGGAGCAGGAGTGGATGAGGTTTGCAAAAGCTGCAAACTTCCACGTACAAGGGAAGGAGCCAGGAGGGGTGGATTATGAAACATCCCCAGTGGCAGACAAGTCTGCTGTAAAATAGGCAGGTGGATGCCATTTAAAAAGAGAGAGAGAGAGAGAACTATGTAATTTTAAATCCGCTGTCAGAGTAAACATCACCTGTTATTGCTGGTAACATTTTGGTTTGAGCACGAGAGAAGATTTATACGAACATTACAGAAGCAGGAATACCAGTTGTCCCGCTGTCAGTTTGAGAAGCAAAAAGGTTTTGGTATCCTGGCATTTTCTTCCACATATGCTTCCAGGTTTCACTTGACTTTGATATGCTTATTCTCCTTTTGGTCCTGGATACCGATCGCATATGGGAGAAGTGTATCCTACTGCAGGCTGACTGAGACAACCAGGAGAGCATTGGCATTTTTGCCTTTATTCTCCATGTGCCAGAAATGGCGGAATGAAACCACCAGCAACTCTACTAAGGTCAGGTCTGCCCTCTTCTTTGCTGTGCATTAAACACACTGAAGCGTGAAACAGTACTAAGCGACTGTCAGATCAACCAGACCCAAGGACAGTGCTTTCCCAGGGATGAAGCACACCCTGCTTCAGGCAACCCGCTTCAAAAGTATTCAAATGTACAACGATGGCTCTGTCAAGCGAGTGAGACACCACTGCGTAACATGCCAGTTCTCTAACACAGGTTGGCAGCGAACTCCTGAATAATTACTTCTCTTGAACAATGAGATTAATTCCTCAAACCTCTAATCTATGCTTGGCAGAACTTACGCAGATTGGAATCTTGCAGCCTTACAAACACAGAAATGAATGTCTTCGTATCCAAGGCAGAAGTCCTACTGATTGGAGTCTTGTAATCTCACACACAAAAAATACACATCATCTTATACCAGCTCTAATGAATGTAAAGGTAAGCTATACTTACATATTTCCATTTTCCAAACATAAGACCGTCTGGTACTTCTAGACGACAAGGCATAGTAATAGTATCTCCATATACTGCATTTACTGTGTACAATCCCAGAGCTAGAGGAGAAACAGAAAGAGAGGAAACTATTTTAAGTATTTTCTTGAATTCCCATATGCTAACGTTTGGTTCACAGCTATTACAAAAGCAGAGCCATGTCCTTTGTAAATGGACATTTTCCAGCATGAAGGACTTATCCCCAAACCTCCAACAAAACAGCATTTCTGACACTAAATTCATTTACTTAAACTTTATGACCTTTTCAGACCCACGTTTCCTGCTGCAGTCAGTGGGGGGCAAGTGGATTTTCAAACAGGATAGCACCTGCTCAACTGGATGAACACATACACTAGAATCAGTATCCACAGCTATTGTCCCAAACTTAAAACTTGGAAAGGAAAATCCCTACACCTTTATTTTCTCCATCTGAAAAATCAGCCACTTCTGCTTGGAGAGGTTATGTTGCGATGCAATATAGTGAGGAAGCCAGCAAACAAGTGATATTCTGACTACTGCACTACATTAAAAACTCAGAAAAGAAAGAGTGTTTTTTTAAGTGTTGGATTCCCTTAAACCTGGGAAACAAACTAGTCTGCACATTTAGATTTTTGAAAAATGAAATGAAATGCTTCTCTGAATTATTTAAGAATAGCTTTTTTGGAAACCTCAGCACAATGTTGTTGTGCTAATGCATACAAATTTACAAAATAAAACTGACCCACTTATTTTCATTGTCCAAAACATGGGAACTGAACAAAAAACAACAGACCCTAAAAGTGATGAAATGTTAAAACACAAGGAAGTTTAAAGGGGAAGATGTTCCAACTTCATCCATTTACTATCCTGCAACTTTGCTTTGCTTCTGTTTTCCACAGTTACCCCAGCTCTCAGTGATGCTCGCTGCTCCTTACACTGGAGGGAGGTTTTGCCTCTGGTGCTCGGCCAGCATCGTGGAGCGCGCTGGCTGCCTGCCCTCACCCGTACCTCTGTGGCTTTTGTCAGGGTCTTCTGCCCAGAGACTCAAGACCTCCCCCTTTGCTCTCTCTACATTTGCATCAGGAGCTGCAAAATCAAGAGCTTGCTGCCAAAGAAACCTTATGTAAGAGAGAGCAGTAGGATGCTGGTGATGTAGCCAGTGCCACAGAAACACCCAATCCTTCTAGAGACATTAATTTTTCTGCAGATTGAGCCTTTCTTGCTAGAGCTGGAAAAAGCAAACCTATTCCCATGCACCTCCAAAGACCTGAGCCACAGACCCCTTATCTTTTCCCAAGTCCCAAGGCAGCTGCTGGGATGACCTGACAATTCTATTGAGTGCATATGTGCACTCTATAGGGAGGTTTACCCAAGGGACTTTTTTTTCTTTAAATGAAATCACGTCTTTTCAAAGAGCCAAACACTGAATTCCTTGCCTACCATTTAAATTAGACTCCAGAGCATTTCCCTCAAGTGTGGACTTCAGAGCTCACTGTTAGCACCAGCTTGTATTTATCATTTGTATCACAGTGACAACTAGGCAGTGATTTGTGCTGTACGGTGCTGCACAAAGAAATAGTGTTCTAAAATCCTTCCTTAGAGAAGCTTACATCTTGGATGGCATCACGTGGTAAGGCAGAGAAGCAGGCTGGAGCTCAATGGACTAAAGGAACACAGGAGATAACAGGCACCACTACTTCTTAAACTTTCTATCCTTCACAGCACTCCTTTTCAACTAAACTCCTTTTCAACTGCTAATCTTCTGATTCTGTTACACAGTCATGAACATACTTCAGGCACATTATTCACACTATAAGGACCGCTTGCTCAAATTTGCTATACGGTTTATGAAGACTAGCTGTTTTCTAAATGACAATAGCAGTCAGTCCACTAGATGGTGCTGAGTAAGTGCAATCTTTAAAACTGAAATGAATGGGTTTTTTTAAGAAATCAGCTAACTTTAATTTTATGGAAATAGGAGCACTGTTTTAAAAAATTCAAACTATAAATGGAAGTAAAATTCAAAGCTGGAACAAAATTTTCTTTTGGCCCTGTCTTGCACTTATCCCCATTCTGGTCTCCAGGAGGGGGACAACGCAACTTCAGCTTTGCAAGTTAAGTCCTGATTTTCATTTCTGCTAGAGCTAGAAAAAACAGTCCTTTTTGGTTCCTCTCTCCCATCCATGCAAAATTACAAAAGACTTGCAAATACGTATTCAATTAGTAAGTTGGTTAGTACCCGTTTAAATTCCAGTCAAGTCTCAGTAATTTGTAATTGTATTTTGCATCACATGGAAAAACAGAAACTGTTTCTCCTGCTAGGAGATATTCCCTGTCATTAGGGGAAACCAAAAGGCCCCTGTGGGATCTGTAATGTTGTTCTCTCCTAGACACCCATTTAATCCCTGCAAGTCGCTAAGGTAGTAAGTATATGCTACCAAAGACTTGACAGCCTCACAAGGGTGAACGAAACTGTTTCTGGAAAGGATTTACGTTCGTAGCAGTAGTAGCAGATAATCAATGAACAGCCTGATAAAAGGAAAGGTTGGCCTCTGATTTAAGAACTCTTTTATCTAAAAGGCATTCCTTAAGATTGACAAACCTCCCCCAAAATCATGTCTTGCCATAACTTCTGTCTAAACTAAATTCATACAGTTTTCTAGGAATTTGTTAACACAGAACCAGAAAGACATAGGTTTTACTTTGAGTAGAGAGACACAGACTTTACAAGAATGCAGGATGTCCTGCTGTAAAATCTTCTCCTCCTACTTCCATAGTAACAAATCTAGAACATTTAATAAGTGCAAACTAGTTGAATAAATGCAAGCTTTCACTGCAGAAACTGCAGTAATCTCTGCAAAACAACTTTGCAAACATATACATTTAAGAAACAAACAAGTAAAAAAACCCATCTCAACAAATTTGGAAATTCCTCTCTCTGCTGCTATTAGATATATTTGGAAAATGGTGGGATGAAAATGATTGCTTAACTATATGACAGTGCTGAGCATCAACTATCATTTTCTGAGAGCCCTTTACATAGTTTCTGGCTCATTCTAAGAAAAAGAAAATGAAAGAGGGATCTGCAAATACATAACAAATTGTTCTATGCCCTAACACAACACAGAGTCAATGTCGAGGCCCTTGATTCTCATTAACTGCAGGAGTGCACAAAGGCAACTGTAGGGAATAATACTGCAAGAAGTCACTGCCCATCATGCCCTGCCTTGCTGTATTTCTGATGCACCTTTCTGTAGCTAATTAAGAGCTCAGCCAGATCCCCTGCATCATTTTCAGATGTTGCCTTCTAAAACTGAGCCAGCGTTGTTAATAACAACACTAATTCAGAGACAAGATCTCGTCCCACGTATGCCAGGAGAAGCTCTGTTTGAAGTAGCTATGAATTACGGCTATATACCAGGTTAATCCAGCTCACTTTCCTTCCATGTCTTTACATACACGTTTGAGTGGGCTTGAAGTGACTGTAAACTCATTTCCTCGTCTTTGATCCAGTGCTGAAGAAACTCTTAAGTCAGATTAAACCTTTCCACATAGGTTCGGACACAGGAAGAAAGCAGCATCATCAGGAGGTATTATGACTCAGAGCAAGATCCTGGCAGGACGCTACTAAATTAAGATGGTATTTGCTGTTGATGGTGTTAATTACAGTACTTTCCATGTCCCCCCAGCAGTGCTAGCTGGCATCCTTCTTTGTCCCCTTCTCTGCCTGTGTATCACAGGTCATAATTTAGACTAATTGTTATTTTTAAATCATCGGAGTCATATAAGACAAATGGACAGAAGGTGAATATCTAAAAATCAGGGAGCTGATGTTTCTTCAAGGAAACAACAAAAGCTGTAGCAAGTGTGTGTATAGTCATGTTTTCTACCTCTACCTTCCATTTGAAATATTGAATGTTTTTCTTGCTGTAAACATCTTTTTAAAGAGTTTAAGAGCAACATTTTTGTGACAAATGTAAAACAGACCAAGGGCCATTTAAACATCCATCAGATGCAAAAGCCACTGGAGACTATGAACCTGTACCTGAAAACTACGACTAGCAGAAATACTGTCCGAAACTCATCTTCACCAGCCTGCGTGGCTGCCTCACAGCACAGCTTATTTCCAGTTACTAAAGCAATGGAAATCTGGGCAGCTGAGCCTCCCCTCAGTACCCCGGAGTCCAACGATTTACATGATGTTTTAAAGCTACAAAAATGTCCTGTATTTTCATTCGTCACCTAATTTTTTACTGCTGATGCTTCTGGCCTGGCAGGTTCTGCAGTGATGCTTTCTATTACATTTTCTTGACCCAAGGAGCAAGGTCTCATTACCAGAGAACAGCAGGACACACTGGCCACTACAGTTTCTTCGCAGCAATCAGCAGCAGCGGGCAGGGGTCAAATAGCAGCTTCTGGAATGGAAGTGTCCAAACCCAAGAGCTATTATGTTTATTTAGCACCTGCTTCAGAAACTGTAGTTAACTGCTTCGGAAACTTGAAGTCAGGCTTGGCACTCCAAATCTTTACTTGAGGTTTTGGCCCTCCCATCTTACCTTCAGTTAGCACAGATCAGCTTGTATGTAGTATGTTGGGGGGAGGCTAAAAACCTCTGCCTAATGAAATAAATATTAAGTTGCTTGTTATCAGCTCTGAAGTAGCAACAGGCGGATTTTTCTTTCTGCCCTCCCCACTAAAGGGATTTCAGGTATATAGGCGTACACACACGTCCTCTTGAGCATCCATTTAGGTACCAGCCAGGAAATGTCAGCATTTCACAAAAATAGTAACTGTGTGTTCTTTAGATCAAGTAGTCACCTTTTAGTAACAGTACTTATTTGTTGTTTTGGTTTTTTTTAAAGGACAAAGCAGTACATGAATGCCAGCTAGGTGTTGGTCCAATGCAAAACATATTAAGAAAAGGTCCAGTTATGAATGAATGAGACAAGACTTGACAGCAGGTACTTACTGTCCCAATTGTTGAAGCTGATAATGCCTTAAGGTGGATTTTAACACTGAAAAGTATTTTCCATTTGATTAGCATTGTTTAGAGAAACACTTAAGAGAATTCACAGAATCACAGATTGGTTGAGGTTGGAAGGGACCTCTGGAGGTCACCTGGTCCAACCCCCCTGCTCAAGCAGGGTCACCTACAGCCAGTTGCCCAGGACCATGTCCAGACAGCTTTTGAATATCTCCAGGGAGGGACACTCCACCACCTCTCTGGGCAACCTGCGCCAGTGCTCGGTCACCCTCACAGGAAGAAAGTGTTTCCTGATGTTCACAGTCATGTCCTGTGTTTCAGTTTGTGCCCATCACCTCTGGTTCTGTCACTGGGCACCACTGAAAAGAGCCTGGCTACATCCTCTTTCCACCCTCCCTTCAGGTGTTTGTACACACTGAGCCCTCTCCAGGCTCAACAGTCCCAGCTTTTTCAGTCTTCCCTTATAAGAGAGATGCTCCAGTCCCTTCAACCTTCATCATCCCTCACTGGACTCTCTTCAGTATGCCCATGTCTGTCTTGTACTGAGGAGCCCAGAAATGGACACGTGGCTCCAGATGTGTCGTCGCAAGTGCTAGAGTACAGGGGAAGGATTACGTCCCTCAACCTACTGACAATACTTTCCCTAACGCAGCCCAGGATACCATTAGCCTTCTTTGCTGCAAGGGCACATAGCGAACTTCAACTTGGTGTCTGCCAGGACTCCCTGTACATCCTGCAAAAGCTGCCTTCCAGTGGGTTGGCCACCTTCCATGTGGCATGGCAGTTGGACTTTTCAGACAGGACTCAACTTTTAACTACTTTTTCTCCCTCTGTTTTCCTTGCCTGGCAAAAAGTAACTTTTCCAGTAAGACACTTAGTAAACTTTCAAGACATTCACAACACTGATCATGAGAGCAGAGAAAATACAGCAAACATGTCATGGACCTCATGTTTCCCTACCTGAGCCTGACAAAGTCAGCTGAAAAAAGGGTAAGTCTTGTATGGATATAAAGGGACTTAAATCATCCTTTTTGCTGAGCCACAACAGCCTGGGAGCCAAACACCACTCAGCCTTGAGCCTGCAGAACTCTGCAACAGAGGCCCAGGTGCCATTTTTTCAACATGCTCATCCTTGTGACCCAGCTTGCTTTACAGAAAACAAGCCTCTTCACATGAGCTACAACAGGCACTCCTACGCACAGCTCACACAGACATGCCCTTGGCCATTAATCTTGCGACATTGCACAGAAAACACAAGACACACTTCAGGACGTCAAAAGACTGGCTAAAGCAAAGGAAAAAAAAAAAAAAAAGGGCTAGTGTTATCAAAATTCAAGCATATGGCAGCTCTTATTTCAGTTTGGTGGCTATAATCACTCCTTGTTTCATATGCTGGGGATCAAAATAGGGAAGCAGGGCAAACACTTCCAAGAAAATTCAAATATTGATTATCTTCATTGTACAAATATTATTAAAACCAAAACAGTATGCGTTTATGGATATGTTATCTGATACAAGTTATATAATAGTATATTGTTTCTTATCTCTACCTGTTTACATAGTGAAACAAATTGACATGTGGCTGACTAGGACTTCAAAAGGACTACTAGTTACAAGAGAATCATCAATATTATCCAGGAGGGAAACTAATGGCAGATAAACATATCCAACAGTATTTAATGTAACATACACTCGTAAAAGAATACAATAGAACTTGCTGAAGAGTTTCTCATACTTTATCAGAGTATTCCTTCAATGAGTTTTAAACCCTAAATAATGTTAGAGTGCAGGCAATTTTAACACCAAAGGGAATAAAAAATTTTTATCATCTTATAAGCACTGATGCAATGGACAGCAATTACGCTTTGGAATCATCACTGCTAACTTGAGCTCTTTGAAGATGTGAAGTAACTGAATGGGAATGCACATTCGGGGTTGTCTGAGGTTTTTTGGGGAAGATCCAACTTAAAACATGATTATGACTGGAAGATGTTGAGTTCCTTTTGACAAGCTGGTCAAAGAAACACCTACTTAACTCCAAAGACACAAGCAGACAAACCCACACAAACAGGAGCACTTACATGCCTAACACTGATATTGGCAAGTACTCAGGCAGATTAGGGAGACCTGGCTTGGCACCCAGCAACATCAAGGCATCAAGCAGTACACATCAGGAAACAAGCAGGGTATTTAAAGCTAAAGAGATGCTGAAGACACCAGAGAGCAGGCATTAAATGCCAGCAGAATTCAGCTATCATTACCTTACAAGAAGCATTATGCTTGTTTAAAACACACAGTTTGTCCTTATAAAGGAAGAAAAAATCCTGAAGGAAACACATCAGCACTTCAGAAATCCTCTCTCCTATGAACACTAACAACTAATATGCTCCTACTCCTTTCTAATTCCATATAAATCAAATGTACAAAGAAATAGTTATAATTAGAAACTAGCTCTGATAACTTGTCACATCTGACCAAGGCTGCATGGGCTCTATCGCCTTATCAATAAGGATATCCGCAGCTCCCTCCTTCAAGAGGATGGAGGTCAACACATGCGTCTCATTGGCACTTTGTTCTATAGTTCAGCCAGTTGTGTGGGATGCACAGTTTTCCTACACATGCATATAGCTCAGCTTTCTATGTAACCCCAAGTGCGAGCTCAACGCTGGGACCTCCATGAGATTAGGTCTGAAATCCCACGGAGCACTTTAACCACAGTTAAATCTGGGTGCTGTGTGCCTGTTCACAAACCAGACTACTCAACTGCTGTTTATTTCACTGAGGGCTATTTCTGCCCTAAGATTTCAAAACATCCAGCTGTTTCAGTTATTTCAGTGGCTATTTCCCCTGCTTCCCACACCAGCATACATTTTTCGCATCTGTACGCTCCCTTCCTGCAAACTTTGCTTGTAGCTTGATTTGGAATGATTTTAGCACAAACTTCTGAAAAGATTGAGGGAAATTTCAATCTGCAAGGCAGAAATCTTAGAAAGTTATGTCCTTCCAAGAGCAAATGGTATTGTAGTAGATGATACAGTGCGTAGTTTACACAGGTGATCATTACTGTAAGCATTACCTTAGGGAGTCTCGCACTGAGCATTTCTCTGAACATTTTCTATCATCCTTGCCGCTAAAGGAGCACACTGGAGAACATACAGAAGAAAAGCTTCTTCAGTCTGAATGTACCAAAACGCCTCGATTGCATCTAAATAACGATGACTAATAACCTTTTGTCAGCTTAGGAACTTCAAATGTTATATTTAAAGCAATAATCATGACAGTAATCATAATCATCAACAGTTTCTAGAATTTTTGATAGGTATGCAAAAGAAATTTGTACATAGTCATACTCCTTTAAAATTCTAATGTCCATCATTAAATGCATTATCGTCACTTAAAGTAAAACAGATACTGCTTTCCAAGTCAGCAAAGCTTTCAAACTACATAAAAAAGCTGTTCTAGCATTAGCTTCTGCAAAGCTTGAGAACAAATGAGCGGTTCAAAGCTCAGCAACGGATGCAAAATGCTACTGCAAAATGAATTACTTGTGTCAGCACATCAACCTTCCTATCTTCCCACCTCAGCCTCTGTTCCAATGCCCTGCTCTGAGAAGAGAAAGGAAACTGCTAAGACCAAGAGCGGGATCAGCAAAGCTCTGGTTTGCTTGGCAGCAGTAAGCGCATCTCTGCTTTTTAATCCGGTCCCTTTTAAATCAGGAAGTCTCCAAAATCTACTAAAGAACTGGAAGGAAAACACATGAAAGCCACTAGTGTCTTTGTACTGCATAGGCTTTGTTATAGCAAAATTTTCCTTTTAAAGGGAAAGTCCTAAGCTTCTTTCCACAAACCACCAGCCCAAAACATCACCTGTGATTTCAATGGCCTTCTAATCACACTTTTTTAGGGAAACTCTGGCTTTTGGCTCAGAATTATGTAACTCTAATTTCTGGATTTGGTGCTAATCCAAAGCCAGTCAGATTTGGTTTGCAGGCTGATTTGCAGGTTTAAATTTTCAAGTCCTTCGAGTAAATCTTACAAGTTTTAAAAAAGTTACATATATATAGTGGTGTTGCTGTAAGTAGGAAAAAATACAGTGTAATTCCAAGCAAATATTAGACTTCAGGAAAAACCACCTAGCTACTCAAAAATGCTTGAATTAGTAGTATAAGGCTATCAGAGACCATTTTTCCAGAAGATCTGGGTGGAACCACGTCAAAACACACATCCAACATTGGCAAGTTGTGGTCAGCATCAGAAAACCCAGCTGTGCTTTTTACGAACACTGTACAGTGGGAAAAAAACCTATCTTTCCAACAGTTGATGCTCCAGCTGAAAGGTAGCTGTTAATGATTTACTTTAATGCAAACTTTTACAAAAATTCGCTTAGGATAGTTCTCATAATTCAGAGGAAGAGCTAAAATGGCCAACATATCTTATAAATACTTCGATTCAAGATGTAGCTATGACTAAAGGAACTATGATTAATTTTTTTTAACATACTGGAAAGTTGAAAATACTTTATTAAAATAGTTACCAACATATGGTGTGATTTTTTTACAAATGGTCTGGCACATCTGCCAGGGAATTGAGTTGTAGCTTACTGAAGTTTGATGATACAAGCTATCTGCCAAGAGATGAGCAGCAAATGTGGGAAAACAGTTTCTGAGTCAATGCTGCAATGAGTTTCAACTTTAAAGGGTATATCTAATCAGGCAACATGGGAACAAAGATTTGTAGCTTGGTGGAAATTCTCACTCTTTCTGAGGTGAGTCTCCGGCTACTCCTGCAGTCTACTTCTGTGACGCTTCTCAGTTGCCCTTCCAAAGCACTCTTCCATTTGCTAAAACTACCCCAATTGTTTTTTTCTATTTTCATTATGCTAGTCAGCAATGCTTCTGTGTATCCAATAGCTTAAAGGGACTTAAAAGTTTCTACTAAGTCAAATAAAACCTATAGCTCAAAAATAATTATCTAAAATCCCCTATTATATTTTGCTATGAATCCTTTTTACTTTTTCAAAAAAGTCAATAGCATACTAAAAAAAGAGCTGACCCTCTTGCTTTTTCAAAACTTGATATTGACAGTGCGGATCAATATACCCCAAATGCTAATAGTGCAGAAAAAACACATAATTTATACATAAATGCTGAGTAAAAGGCTAAACAGTGTTTTTCATATCATAACTGTGAGAGATTTTGTTTTGGTACTCTAAGTAAGAGTACGTTGCCCTGTCATCCTAGATTTTAAGTCAACGTCAAGCTGACAGCGCACCAAAGGAGAAGACCTTCTGAGAAAGGACGCTGGACTTTTGCCGCTTGCATCCTTCCCTTGAACGTGCTGCTGCTCAATTGCAGTGAGAGCCCTGGGAAATAGGGCTGCAATCATGGTGGCACTGGAGCAGAGACGGTAAAGGGGGGCCCAAACCTGCTGGCTCCTTCCAGGGGCACCTGGAAGTGAACGGACTGTTTCTCATAGGGTGAGACGCTTGGGCTTCCTTCCTACCACAGGCGTTAACCTCTTCCCATCGGCCTGTGCAGGACTGAACCAACAAGAGGAAGCAACCACAAGATGACACGGAGGTGGTCACTACATCCCACCTAGTTAACTGCTGTTTCTGGAAAGGTGCAATCACAGCACAGTGTTAAGACTCCACTGTGATCACCATTTAACAAAAAACAGTAGCACACCTGAGTCCCTGACCCAGGGTGCTCCTCTCCAACTGTGGAAAACACAGGGGAAAAAATGGTTTTCTTTCACACACATTATGGTCCACATATGCTTGTAAAGCATACACTAGCTTGTCTATATACAAGTATCCCTTGGAAGTATATCCCTTTAGATTTTGGTCTGTGAGGAGCCATAAGCAGGTAAGAGGACAAAGAACAGATAGATCTCCCATATACAGTTGTTTTAGGAGTTAGGCACTATCTAAGAAATGTTATTGATCTATGCATCAACTCTTGCATCAAAACAGAGGAAAAATAGTTCAAGCAAGCCCCTAGCTTTGGAGAAGCAGCCAGTAAGCAGCATTTTCTTCCCCCTGGCATTGGCCAGATGCAAGGAAGCACACAAAGACTACAGCATCATAGGTAAGTCTGACCCTGAATCCACCTAGTCCCAATGAAATACATGGAAGGGCTCCGTAGCCACGTTGGCAGAGTCAACAGCAGTGTTAAAGCTACTTGCTTTTCCTTACTTGCTTTCTCCTTTCTCCAACTTTTCTACTTAGTGAAAATTGTGTGGTTAACATACCTAAGGCTTAGCAGTGCAGTAACAGATAGGAATTATCCATACCTCCCATTTCAAAGGTAAATAAAAAAATACTGAGTTTCTTGATAAGTGAAAACTTAGTAACAATACATAAAGAATGTACTTCCCAAAACATGTATATATTTCTTACATTTCCTTAAGCATGAAGGAGTCTCAAGAAAAAATCAAGGTACAAAAAAGCAAATGAGAGGATCATTTTGTAAAGTATGAGCAAAACCAAAAAAAAATAATCACTGATCACTCTAGTTAAAAGTAAATAAATGCAATGGAAGAAAATTAGGAATTAGGAAAAACAAGGTAACACAAAAATTAGAAAAAAATGTAGTTAAATCAATGTCACTGTAATTGCTCCATCCAAAGGCATCTCAGCAGCAGACACTGTTCTAACCACTTTCTTTTTGTGAGTTGTCGGCATTCTGCCTGCAGAGGCACTTCCCTTCTACCCGTCTAGGATCCTTCCAAACTGAAAATTAGTCCATGGCAGTTTTCAATAATGTAATATTTTTTAACTATGCTTGTTGTTCCTCTACTTCATATCATGATTTGCCCTGTCAGGTAATCCTACAACAAAGAAAAAAGTAAGTTCTCTACTATTCCGTACATTCCAGATGTGCAAACCTGACCCTCTCCATTGCCTGCACATTCACCTAGGCATTTGCTTACTCATGCAATACTATCCTAAGGTTCAGCTCTCCAGCTTCTGCCACTGGCTTGCTATTTGCTGCCAGCATTCCCCTCTGCAGCAAATGGGTTTTCCAGCAAGCAGAGAAGAATCTGTGTGGAGAAGGCACAGCGCTTGCTTCTCTTTTTTAACTTGTGCTCTGAAACATTTGCAGAAGCTCCGGTTCTATTTCTGTAATGGTCCTGTACACCCCAATAAGTAAGAAATATTTGGTGAATGCAAGTCTGACTGGCAACTTGCAGATGTGCACCATGCAGATTCCACTGACACTTTGCCACCCAAAATTGTCCATCCAATAGTGTGTATCACAGAAACATGTTCTTCCTACCCACCCTTCATCAAGACTGTGGAGTCCACAGCTAATTAATAGGCAGTGTCCTGCCACACTTCCATACTGCAGTCACACTTCCTTGGAGCAGCTGCTTGCTGGGTTTAAAAGTGTTTATTCCCAAAGAAACCAGCTAGATTTCACCAACAGAGCAAATCATAACCTGTGACTGTAATGTGTATAGCTGTGTACAGAATATTTTTTTCCGTGAATGAGTTTCATTTACTTGTGGTGAAAACCATGCACTAATCACCTCAAAAAACCAACCAATCAAACAAAAAAAACCCCAAACCCTTAACAAAGTTATAATTTTAAAGGGCATAGATGAAGGACAGATTTATCCTTCCGTAACACTGAGTGGTTGGAAAAAGCTGTACGTGCTTTCAACAGAAAATGTCCAGACCTTCCGAATTAGGGCAGTAAATTGGCAAATGGAAAGCATCACATTTATGTGCCATCAGGTGGCTGTGGTTGGATGGACACCCCCCCCAGCTGATGATAGGCTTTTGGCTGCTCCATCTGTTTTCCAACTGCGTTCCCTACTGATAAGGGAGAGGACAAAGCGACGCAGATGAGATGAATATAGCCTCACCGAATCATCAACAGGTCTTTGTTACCTGGAGACAAGACCTATCATTTCACTGATAGCACAGTAACGTAGGTGTGAGGGGGGGGAAAGCTCATTGAAAGTATAATGCTATAAATCCTTATGATTTATGCTAAAATAAGTGACTGACAGCTCCTCTGAGGCTCTCTTCAGATTTAATGGGCTCCTCACAGGCAGTTTTTTAAATTTCACAGATGCCTGTAGCCAGCCCTGGTACTGGCAACTGTCTCCTGCTGTAGGAGGATGAGCTGAAGCAGATGTGCACTTTCACCAGCCGGAGAAATCAGCATCACCTTCGTTTCTGTAAGTTTCATCTTTCTCTGCCTTTCTTAACCAGAATGCTGAAAATTAACAGGAGTGTCAGCAGCACAAACTCCAAACTATATATAAAAAGAAAGAGTTAACAGTACACAGATCCTTATTCAATGGTGAAACATAGATGCACGGATATGGAAATATGTAAGGCTGGTGTGACTTCAGTGCCCATCATTTCTACTTGTGGATAGTACTGACATGTGCGATGGTATGAAACGCTGCCAAATATTGGGGTCTGTTTCCACCTCATATGTATTTACATATGTATGTGCATATATAAGCTAGCATCTGATGTGCTATTACTTTTCTCCTTTGCATGGATTCTTTATTGTTTTTACGAAATACCCCCATTGCTTAAAATGCTGGAAAAGACCACTCAACAGCAGCTCAAATCTGGTGGACGGGCTCACATCTTACAATGATTTTTCCAATGTAATATAACATTAGAACATAAAGGTACTGTCCAGTTATTGAACAAATTGCTATAAGTCTCAGCTGCCCTCTGGAGAAAACTATTAAGCGTTAGAAAAGGCTAGGTATGGCTCCTATTTATTTTTTAAATTAATATACAAGTTACTTTCTAGAATTTTAAACTGTAGGCATTGTTTTCTGCGTTGCCATAAAGTTTAAAAGCAGCAGCATATGCTGTAAGGCCCATCTTTAGTCCCCGAAAGGGCAAAGGGTCACTGTAAGCACATGCAAACAGAAGCAATACAGACCTTCAGTCTTTCAAATATTTATGCACATATTTATCTTCAAGAACAAATAGTCTCACAGCATGAGGACCAGGGCACAAAACATCAGCATTACTACTAGAAAACAGTTACACTGACTAGGCTTCCCTCCCTATATATTTTGTGACAGCCTCTTGGAAGTCCAGGACCCCATTTATAAGATAATAAAGAGGCATGATCAACCGATTGCTCAGGGACCCAGCCCGGCCCAACCTTCAGCAGAGCACTTCAGGACACCCGTGGAGCAACTGTAACTTCCAGAGCGTAACCCCCGCACAGTGAGCCCCCAAACTGCAAGCATGCAGCATGCACCCCTGCCACAAATAAAACCTGGTACATGGTTTGCAGGAACAGAAAAACTTTGACTGCCTGGCTTTAGGGAATGTGTTCGCTATATGCCGCTCATTTTGACATAGTCCTGAACAGCAGTATCAGAAATGATAGCAGCTGCACAGATTTGGATGCTTGTAATTTTAGATTTCGGTTTGAACAGCTGAGTAAACAGCAATTCCTTCAGAGTAGCCTGCCTCAGTTAGATGCACGGCTTCCAGCGCAGAGTGGGCAACACTTAGGCTGTCATTGAAACTCTCTGTAAACACACATGTTGGTGTGAAAGTCAGCCGCTTTCTCTAAAGACCTGTCAGAAACTCTTTGTGGAGAAGGCAATCGAGTTTTAGTTAGCATGACAGCTTCTGCAGTGCATTCTGCTCTTGTAAACTGCATTAATGCCTAACTGCACATTTAAGTACAGTTCAACATGCGGTTTTGACCTACGTATTTGGGCCATAATTACCAATTTCCTTATCTAGGTGCTGCTGCTGCCCATGTCGCCACTTCTCCCTGAGCAGAAACACAGAAGACAGGTCTCCCGAGTTGTTATTTTGATTTGTGGCAGGAGCTTTTACCTGTACACTGCTAGTTATCCCTTTTTTGACACTAATTATGTACTCTGAGCGTTACAGTTTTGCAACAACAATCAGAGACAAAGCGTTTGCTATGCAGCCCGTATGTTGGTCAAGCACACAAGCTACTGCAGTGCCAGGCTGAAGCAGGAAGGGCAAAGCCCTCATGCCTATCTTTACACTGCAGCACCGCAAAGTAAATGAGAGCTACCTTACTTCTTTCGTACGAGTCATCTTGTGTTTTCTGCAGAGAAGCAGCATTTGCAGTGCCTGGTGAGAGACTGCTTCAGTTTTTGCTAAGTTAAAAGCATCCCTGAGTCAGTCAGTCACAAGTTGTCCTGCTGTGCTGAGGCCCTCAGAGCCACCATGCCCGAGAGGACTCCCAGAGCACCCACTACCTATTGCCCTTCCTAACCACTACTCTATATCAAGAGGAATGTGATCGTGCTGGGTACCTGGCAGAAAACACTTCTGAAAAGACAAAACAATCTCACAGCTACTTCAAACCATCTCTTAGTGTCAGGAGAAGTGCTAGGATAGCTCAGTGGGGCAAAGGATCTGGCTCCCAAAGACAAAAACTTGTTATTCTGTCTTTTGTGAGGAAGCAGAATGATTTTTAATAGTCTCCAGCTTCTGTAAAACTATGCATTAATTAGCACACATATTTGAAAAAATGCTCCTATACCTAATTATTCTGAAGAAATCCTGAAAACTAATTATTAGTTCCGGAATCCTTTTTCCTTTTTGGAGCCAGATGGTGTCCTCCCTAAAATACCAAGGCTAGAGAATTATTTATGTGAGCTTTGACCATGTCTGAACAGCTCAGGGAATGATGTATGTTTTTAATGCCCTGATACTGACAACAAACCTTTTAACTCTAAATTAATGGGAAACAAATGTCGCACGGTGAAGATAAAAGTGACTTTGCAAAGTTTTATTCTTTAGAAGCTGCCTTTTTTAAGAGGCCAGGGTCCTTGCAGAAATGTCAGTATTGGCTTGCCTGACAGAACAGAGGGATGCCACGGCACGTGCATGTGCTCAAGGCACGTGTAGTATGGGTTGTGTGTGCATGGGGGCGAATCAATAGTATGGGGATAATGTATCTAATTTTATGTTGGTCTTAAGTGGGTCTCACAAAAAAACCCACATCCCAAAACCCCTCCAACAAAAAACCAACCAACGAACCAGAATAAGCCAGGCCACCCTCCAGCAAAGTAGCAGATGCCTTTAGTTTCTCATAGGTACAAATCAGCTTTTTATGCTGATTTGCTTTAATTTTTTATATGCATTTTTTCTTTACTTAAATGCATTTGATATGCAAATTCCGTCTGAAAGATAGATGTTGACAGCTTAAACCAAATCCACAGAATCAAGTGACAGCAGTGAAGAGGCTGGGTTTTGAGACCCGGTGCAGGTGCCGGGTGTAGCCCCCCTGGAGTAGGGCTTCAGCACACCCCCTGCTTGCCAGCTGGTCCCCAGCCGTTCCTTCCTGCCAGGAGGACAGGGACCTTTGAACAGGAACCCGCAGCTTCTGCTCACAAGGGCTGTGAACCTGGACCTTCAGAAACAGCGCTCAAAAGCATCCTTTTTAAAGAAGTCAGTAAGAGCCTAAAAATATCAAACTTCCCACTTACAGATTACTGTTTTCGCCAATGGATCTGAACACAGTTTCCCATGGGTGTAACTGTTATTATACTTGTTTTAAGACAGCAAAGCAAAGGTCCGCAGACATGTAATGGCTTGCCCACCACAGCTGAGGAGGATCGCCAGCTGTGGCAGAGCCAGGATGGGTAGGAAGGAGCCACAAAGCAGCCTTGAATCAGGTGACAGACCACCAGGCTGCAGAGGTGTAAGAGGGTTTCTGCAGCACTGTTCACGTTATACCCTTGGCGTTATCCTAAGACACTGTTTAATAAGCATCATGCCTCTGCTTTGAGGCTAGAATACCAACAAGTTCCTAAAAGTAGCTTCACACCTAAACTTGCCTCCTGTGCAACAACAGCTGCTTTAAGAATTGTTTTTCCACTCTAGACAGTCCATATAAGAATCTGAAATTGGCTGCTGCAATATTGAAATGAGTCCAACATAAAATTAATATCCATCATAGCTATTAAAAAAAAAAATAAATCCCTCAATACATTAAGTACTCTACAATCAAAACAAGGTACCTTAAATCAAGCTGAATGCACCTGAGGAGGTTTTCATTATCTAGATTTATCTTAGGTACACATAATTTCTTTCTCATTAAATTGCAATATGAGCCATTTTGTACACATAAAAATATTAAAACATATTTTCTTCTCAAAATGACTAAAATGTGATAAAAGCCCACATGATACTTCCCTTCCCTTGATGTTTTCAAGGGAGTACCATATGGCTTGTCTGAATCCCTCAACAAGAGGCTTCCTGAATTCAAAACTAATTTGAATTGGCAACTCCTTCTTTAGAAAATGTAAATTCCCACAACATATTTTAAATTATATTCTATCTAACAAAACATTGTTTCCTTATCATAACTACAAGCAAGGTTTTACACATTTTTTGTTTTCATCGTAAAGGTAAATTCTTCAGCTTTTAGAACTGTATGATTTTCTAACACAGTATCTCTGCACATTATTAATAATGTAATACTTTATAGGTGCTTCCCATATATCTCACAATATTAGGCACTCGAAAGATCTGGAGTACGTGGTAATCTCTTTCTTAAACAGCTGTGCAATCCAAGTAAGAAAGAAAAGCAAAGGAGGAGAAAAGCCTTATTGAAAACCCTTTTCTTCCACAGGGAAGCTGCAGCACAAAGCTCTCATGACCAGCAGAGGCCAGGCAGGCAGCGTTTGGAAAAAACTTACTTTGTGTTGGGTTGTCCACAGTCCTTCTGCGGAAGACCATCCTTTCCTAGGACTTCTCTCACAGACCAATCAAAGTAAGAAAATCAACAACCAAAAGCTTTTCTGAAGAAATCAGCTTATGGGCCCAAATGAAATGTAGGAAAATATTCTGGTTTTGTCCTGGATTTCACATCAGGCTGAAATCACTCCTTTATTTCTCAGGATGGATACAATAGCTACCACAGAAATTGCTATTTAGTTACACTTCAGAGAACAAAGTAGTTTGTCATCATAGGATGCTTCTGTATTCCGAAAAATAATTGGAATACAGTTAGTACAATACACCTTCTTTAGAGCTGTGTTAGAGGCTTTTCGTCTAAAAAATTGAAAGCTCACACATGATCATGCTGCTCGTGGGTACCCCCACAGGAAGCCAATGTGTTTAGAACTTGATAATTTCTATTAAGGTTTCACAGGGAAATAGGAGATACTTCATAACCAGAAGTGTCATGAAGCAGGGAAGGAAGAAAAAAAAAAAGAAAAAAGAAAAAAGAAAAAAAGAAAGATAGTGGCCAGCTCAGAAAAAGGCTGCAAAACAAGCTTAAATTGATAGGCTATGAGAGCATCCACCCTGTGGAGAAGCTTGGAAGGCTCCCAGGAAGAGACAAGCTTCCATGGGAACCTTCCTTGGCTTCATCTCCAGAGGACACACCAATGCGCATGAAACCATGGAAAAAAAAAAGCCATTATTAGCTCTACTGCCTCTCATTTACTTAGTTACCTCTTCATACTTCTATTTTCGGTCATTTCTGTGGAGAAGTGTAACCTGTCACCAGCCATCAGGCTGCACAGATGTAGCAGTCAGGGAGGCAGGCACCTAGGAATGTCAGTCCTAGTGTAATGGACAGACAGCAGGAAGATACTAGGGAGCATCAACCTCCTGCCTGGTATTTGAAGAAGTCATCCAGCTGCAATGATCCTTAACAGACAAGGTGAGCTATGATTGTAGACCCATTTTTCTATACCCAGCTATTAAGGGACAAGACAGTGGTATACTGTTCTAGTAGAAGTATCACTTCAGTAAAGCTATTATTTGAAAAGCAGGAAAACAACAGGAAAAAAGGTCTTCTACCCTCCCAAGAAAACATTCAGGGAATTCAGAGGGTGCAGCAGGTTTGCTGTATCAAGGCACAATCCTAACTAATCTTACAGAAGCAATTCTAATTAGGCAGGAAATTAAGAACAGTTCCTTTCAGGTTGGCTGAAAGAACAGTGGATTGATTTAAATCAAATCACTGATTTTAATCATGGATTTAAATCAACCAAGCAGGACACCTTGATTTAGCTCATCAACTTTAATCTTGTACTTTTTACTTTTTTCCTAATGAAAGCTCATTCATTTTGTTAAGATAACGTGAGGAATTGTAAAAAGTGTACACTTTATGTTAAAATGGATTACAATTTTTATTCTCACTCAACACTGATGACTTGTGACTACAAAGCTTGAGCTAACTAATTTTTTACCAGAGTTAAAAAGCATCACTTTTAAAAATCATTCAAATTGAAAGCTCCTACATGAAACACATTGTAAATTATTTAGAGATTGTAATAAATCTAGGCCTTGATAACTACAAAGGATTTCTGCTTAGTTTTCTTCTAAAACTGTTTAGGTAAAACACCCCAAACATGCAACATTTAATAGACTTTAATCTATTTGGGTCAAAGAATATTAGAGCCCAGTAATAGGCAATGCATTATGTTATTTAGGGACACCTATCAACAGTATGAAACCTGGTATTATTCAGCATCCTTTTTAAAAAAAAAAAAAAAAAAAAAAAAAAAAAAAAGCTTAAAAAAAACTTTTACCCCCCCTTTTATTTAAAAAAAAAAAAAAAAAAGAAAAAACTGTCAAAAAATTATTACAACCTTTTTTAATTAAAAAAAAAAAAAAAAGAAAAAAAAAGAAATAAAAAGAGGAAAATGTTGGTTCTGGGATCACAACGCTGAACTATTCAGAGTACTTCAAATACAAGATAGAAATCCTGATTAGATGCTACCCAGGAAAAAAAGGATTCATAATGTATTGTGTGGAAATATAATCCAAAGCGAGTGTCAGGAGAAAGGAAGAGGACATGTACGGACAGTGTTCATGATGGAAAAGGCCTGGAGGTGACAGAAGAGCAGAGCAGACTTTGCGTGTGGGTTCTTGACAGGTTCTTCATGACAGCAGTGTAGGGGACAACAAAGTGTATTAATAAGAATGAAAAAAAGAGACATTAAAATGATTTAAGGGATGTTTCAGGAGAGCGGGCTGACAGGCACATTATATCTGGTACGCCCAAGCATTACCAGTGTACAGCGTGTTTCATTCAATAGTTTCCCTTTTTTCCTTTATTTAGAGCCTTGCCAGAGACAAAAGTTGTCAGAGAACACTCATTTTCTACCAATACACACCACTTCTCCATATAAAACTATGCAAACCAAATACAAAGTTACATGAGGTAAATACAAGACAAAGGTGCATGAGCAGTAGCTTGTTTTATTTGTACGTACAATTCTGACTGGTTTTGTTAGGGAAAAGTTCCTGATGAAAAAAATAGCAACTCTTAGTCCTTGCGAGCTACTATTTAAATCTTCACTGATGTACTAAGGCTCTGCTAAAAATGAGCAATGAAAAAATGATGATGCTTTTATTCATTAGTCCTGTCCTCAGTAGGCATTCAAAGCCACGGACTCAGAGCTGCTTATTTCCATGTCAATGTCTTAAGCGCCTTTCCCTACTCCCTTCTGCAAAGCTTTGACTGAAAGATGGGGATGGAGCCCATTCTGAGCCAAAGCAAACCTAAACAAAAACTTACAATCCCCCCAAAAGATTAAGTATGTTTGATTTCCTCAGCCATATTCTACCTCAGCAATCTCCAAGGATAATTTTTCCCCTTTTACTGACAATGTTTTTGAATAAGAAAGGATTTCCATTTGAATTTGAAGTGTTAACATAACTTTGTGGTGCTTTTCCTTACAAACTACGGGAACTGAAGCACAAAGTGGCAATCTGCTAACCAAGACAGACGCACTGATTCCGCTTTTTTTTTTTCCCTTTTGACACATAAAAAAAGACTTTTTAAACACCACTCAAAAGCACACAACTGATAAGAACAGTCAATCCAGAAGGAACATTGAGAGGAAAAAAAAAATAAAAATCAGCTACAGTGGGTAAATGATGAAGATTTGAAAAAAACTTCCAGATTGTTGGCCTTCGGGGTACACGTGTCAGATTAATTAAAGTACAGCTTAAACGACAACGCAGAATTTCTTCTGCTTTACGATTAGGAGCTTCAGCTATTTAGGTTTGTGTATTTGCTTGGGAGATAATTTTCTAAGGGCCAAGCTACATAATCTATGCACTAGCAGGACTCTAGATAATTGAAGTTATCTACTTGCAGCTCCAAGAGGTTAATAGAAGAACACAGCTGTGGGTTGATCTGTTAGGTACCATAGCCTTGGAGGGTTGAAGACCATGCAACAGAGAAGCTTTGCGGCATCTTGAATAGGTCCACCTTTCACATAACAGCAGCAAAAGAAACACTCCAAAATCATGGGTGTGATGCCAGTTAAGTGAAAATGGTGGCACTAGGAGATAAAAATAAGCTGCATTAACTACTCAGAGCAGCAGTATATTAGCCTCTAAGTCTCTTTTGCACACTATCTCCTCTCCCCTGTGTCCCAGTAGGATTAGATAGTGCAGTTTACACCATGGACCAGACATGTTTTTTGAATGCTAGATTTGTTTATATCACCCTCCAAAGTTATAAAACAAGTTCATGTAGCTTGGTGTGGATCATTCAACCTTGGTTTCCCCTTCCAGTTCAAAAAAGACAGAGAACTACTGGAGAGAGTCCAGCGGAGGTCTACGAAGATGATTAGGGAACTGGAGCATCTCTTGTATGAGGAAAGGCTGAGAGAGCTGGGTCTGTTTAGCCTGGAGAAGACTGAGAGGGGATCTCATCAATGTTTGTAAATATTTAAAGCATGGATGTCTAGAGGATGGGGGCAGACTCTTTTCAGTGGTGCCCAGTGACAGGACAAGGGGCAACGGGCACAAACTGAAACACAGAAGTTCCACCTGAACATGAAAAAAAAACTTCTTCATTTTGAGGGTGACAGAGCACTGGAACAGGCTGCCCAGAGAGGTTGTGAAGTCTCCTTTTCTGGTGGTATTCAAAATCTGCCTGGACATGATCCTGTGCAACCTGCTCTAGGTGATCCTGCTCGAGCAGGGGGTTTGGACTAGACAATCTCGAGAGGTACCTTCCAACCCCTGCCATTCTGTGACTCTGTGATTCCAGCAGAGGGGAGAGAGGAGACAGAAAGGCTTTCTCAACTTCAGCATTTAACTTTCTCCACTCAGTCTTCACACCTGCATTTTTTAAAATTATGAGTTTCAACTGAAACTAAATACTCAAAAATTCAAAATCTTGAAAAATAAAAATACTATCTGTCCTAAGAGAGCTTCCATAAATCACACTACTGGAGCAGGACAATGAAAACTGGTTCAAACACTATTTCTCAGGGCATTGAAGGCACCTCATGAGATACTCTATCACCTTATCTTAAACACAAATTTATCATACAAAAAAGAACGAAAAAAAAAAATCAGAATGCACACCTACACTGCTTATGAACCTCAGCCAGTAGAAACTCCTCTGACAGTAGGAAAGCTGTATAGTCTAACAGCTGAGAAATGCATCTTTTAATTTATGTCTTTATTTTTTGAAAATCATTAAGCTTGCTAAAATTATCACCTAAAGAGAAAAAATATCAAACCTTTTGGTAACCAATAAAACCCCAAAAGATAAAGAGCATCTATTTAGTAAAATAATAGCTATTCCAGCTAGTTTTGGCATACCTAGCCAGTAAAGCTATACCTAGCCAGATACATCTATGCTAGCTGCTACAGGCGGTGCAAACTGAGGACAGACTTTTTCCCATTTTCCATCACAGCCAGAAGAGCTATGCATAGTCACTTATCATAACAGAAACACATGCTTAGGAATAATTACTAAAAAGCACCTTACTCTGTACTTTTCACCTGATATTACACTTTGCAGATTAATTCAAAGCATAAAAGCTAATGATAAGATAAACCACAGACTTAGCTGTTTTCTCTTTGGAAGGACACTTGCTATATGCTGACACACCTGTTTTCCAGCCTCTTCCTTATTTCTTCCATTCATCTATCAAAGAAACAAACCCACTCTTGTCTTCTGGATAAAGCCACTGGAGAGGAGTGAAGTGTACATGAACAAGCAGCCTTTTGGCTCTGTTGTATTCAAAGGAGCAATACATTAAGGATAATACTCATACAATTTTCTTTTGTACCTAACTTCACATTGTAGTTTTAATGAAGAACACATTTAAACATGTATCTTCAGTCCTATTGCTTCTTAATCCTAGGTAAATTATTTTTTTAAATGTCTACATACTTATGCATTAAAACCTGAATCTAACAAAAAAAGTCTTCTAAATAATTCTTTCCTCAGAATTATAGTTCATCACCTTAACTTCTGGTTTGTCTTTCACCAAACACAGAATGCATCATTTCCTACCTTCATTCTTTACAGAAGATACGCCATCTTGAATAGAGTTTATATTCTCTCCTGATAACAGCTACTGCTAAACAAGTGGATAAAATTATTTCCATTTATAACTTGCTTTGCTGGTTTAAAAAAAAAAACAACAAACAACCCACGTGAAAGAAGCTGTATAAATGTGAAATTACATTAAAGCACTCATTACTCCTAGCAGGAAAAACAAAGACAAACCAAATAGAGAATTCAAGTAGAGCTTATTAGGCATTACACTGAATGATTTAGGCCAAATATTAGATCTTTGATAGTTGATTTTTGCCTAAAGAAAAATATTTTTAATTATAAGATTTCCACATTCAGTTTTAAAACAAATGCAAGCGTAATGTTTTTCAGATATTGAAGCTGTAGCTATTATATTTGTGGAGGGATAACTTTAAAATTTGTATTTGGTGTGAGTTGGAGCCAACATATCTGATTTTAAAAATAAAGTTACATTGCAAATAATAAGTTCAACATTTCAGGAGCATATATGATATATTCCTACATTGTGAATGATTTGAATATACACGCCATTAAGCATAGTCCTCCTTCCCTCGTTATAAAATTTTATAAGCTTACTATTCTGGAAAAAAAAAAAAAGTGTTGCAAAGACTTGAAAATTTAAATTTTGGCTTATTTTGGTACTTATGAACTGGAAACCTAACAGCACTTACATGTATTCTGTAACTTGCTTTTGCTCTTATTAAAAAAACACATTTGTGACCAGGTTGTGACTTTTCCTTTCCCTGTCACCAGTCTAAAACAA
This sequence comes from Aramus guarauna, assembly GCA_013400195.1. Classification (NCBI taxonomy): domain Eukaryota; kingdom Metazoa; phylum Chordata; class Aves; order Gruiformes; family Aramidae; genus Aramus; species Aramus guarauna. Next base: position 338,495 of record VXBL01000258.1, on the reverse strand, counting down.
GAGAAGGGATCCAATTCAGCTGTTCCAACCAGTCTGGCAAGTGGAAATTCTGATTTATGAAGAACTTTATGCAATTCCGCAGAACCCTGCATATAACTAAGCAGAGGTCCATAAAGATGTCAAATCTTTGATCTATTAGGATTCAGTCTCTGCATTATTCTTTCAGCTACAAATTCCTGTAAGATATCATGAAAGGAGGAACAAAATAATAGGGAAGATTCAAACCAGCACATGAAGATGGGATTCATCAAAATATTAAGAAGCTGTTGTATGCACTCAATTGAAAAACAAAAAATTAGATAGAGATTTTATATTTAGGGTTTCTGGAAAGAGAAAGTGGGTTAAATGTAGGATATGTATGTACCTACACACCTGTTTATGTATATATACAATCACACTATAAATATGAACTGACTTCACTGGAAAATTTCCTTTTCTATCTCATACTCACATATCACTGAAGCTCCAAATACAATTAAAAAAAAAAAAAAAGGCTAGTGAACTTACTACAATTTCTTGAGATTTCAGCCTTCAAGTTCCCCCTCTCTAAATGCATGAAGAGAAGACGAAATGCAATAGTTGTGGCTTGGGTTCTGATCTCAGTTGCAGCTGCATAAATCGCTGAAATTTAAGAGTTATTCCAGATCCATACTAGAGCAACTGACTCTACATTTTGAATGTTGTCACGTACATCTTTAAAATCATAGTGGAAAATTTTGTTACAGCCACTAAAACAAAACATTAAAAGCCAATTATTTCAAATCCATATGTCCTTGCCTCCCTCCCTGCTCAACCGCAGCATTATCTTCCATGCTGCTTCTAAATTAATTCTCTTAAGCACTAGTCAGTTTTCACAGAAAGCAGGGAGAAAGACTTCATGCAAGCTGAATACCTTTAATTTGAAAGATTTACTGCTAGGAAAATTATATGTTCTATATCTAGAGTAACAAGCAGAGTATCAACAGAATGTCACAACCAATCTATGAATATTACAGAAAGGAAGGTCTTTTGGCTAAAGATCTGAACAAGGAGCACGGACACTCATATTTTTGTTGTGCCACCAAAAAATAAATCATTGTGCATACAGCAGTAGGGGCAAAATGATTTCAAACTCTTTTTAAAACAAAACAAAACAAAAACTCCAAAGTATTTTGTGATTAAAAAATAATACATTCTATAAAAAAAAACATTATTCTGTTAGTACAGTAAAATGATCTAAGACTTGATTACTGATATGCATGCAGTTCAGGTTTTCATGAAATACCTAGTTTTAAACTCTGCTAGGTTAAACACTGAGGTTGCATACTCCATAAATGACAAACTATTCTAGCATAAAGGCAAATACTTGTATTTCATTAATGTAAAACAATTACTGCATTTTCTATATCATTAGAGTTTCAATATGAAGGGCACAATAAAACCAACTCAACAAACCATCCATAAAGTAGTCCCAAGTTAACATGCAGAAAACAGCACATCCCCCAAATTAAAAGCTTAACAGCAGTAGTAGAATGGTCATACCCACAATGTGCCACAAAAATGGAGGAGAATTTAAAAAAATAAATAAAAGAAGCCTTGTGTGAGAAGTAATAGTCTAATATGGTTAGGGAAATAGTGAAGCTCCTCAACAGGGAATCTCTTTGCTACATTTAAGAAAATAACTTTTTAATTGCTATCCATGAAGCAGTTTTAGTTACCCAAACAACATACAGAATGCATTAAAAGATTACTAATGAAAATTTAAAAGAAACAAAACCCCAAATCCTAAGTATTTCACAATAAGAAATTTAGGTGAATAAAGACACACAACCAATTCTAATTTACAGTGAGAGTATTTCTAAAATACGGCTGAAATTCACAAAGATAACTCTGCTTTCATACGGCTATTCATTTACCTTTTGAAGTATATTCATATCTAACCCAGGTGCCTAAGTTAGAAGATGGAAGCTGGACAGCAGTTTTCTTGTCCAACATTTTCCTTGCATGTATATAGTCCAGTTCGATATATTTATTTGTTATTGAGTGTTGGTTTTACCTATAGATCATGAAGCAGGTTGGACTGGCTTCCCATAACATCCTTGAAGATTGAAATGAACTCTACAATAGGCTGGTTTTAAAATATGTCTACCTAAACTTATAGAATAAATAACTTGCTAATGACCACATGCTTTGGCACCAAAAAAACCTTGATTAACAAATGGATCTTTCACCCAAAGGTTTCTCCTGCCTTCAGTCTTCAATGAGCAACTCACACAACCCTCTCTGTTCAGACCCTTTCAAGTCAATGAATTACTTGTTTCACAACTAAAAGATGCACAAGTGATTTTGCTGACTTTTGGCAAAAATAGCCAACACATTCAGGATTAAGACGGAACAGCGTGGGAAGCAATGTCAGAGGCCCAGGTCCACTGAGGCACATCAAGTTTTACCCATCCCTTTGTTACTGGATTACCACATACGTGCCCCTTTGGCTGATCTGTATTTCCACTGCAGGGATATATACTACAGGAATAGCTGCCTCTGAAGGAACCACAAAGATGCTATTTGATCCAGCTACTATGGACATTGCAAAATAACCTCCTGCCAATACACAGTTAGTATAAAAATTCACCAATTTCCACAGAAAAATCTGAAATTGGTCTGATAGTGACAACTCTGTGGGACTTCTCTGTGGTTTTATGACAAAGCAGCATTATATACCTGGAGAATAAATAAACTGAACAAATGTAGTAATAATTGTTCAAGTGATTCTTTAAGTCATTGTATACATATTGAACATTGAAATATGAATTTATAAATTGCTTCTGAGATTCTAACCTCTAGCTTTAATCACAATGAGTGGGGAAAAAAAAAAAGTTATAATTTAGTGCCCAACTGTGAAAGCAAAAAGCCATTTTCTGTTTTGGAAAGACAAAACAGGTTTTGCTTTCAGCTTGTTCTTTATGAAACATGAGGTGGGAAGAAGCAGCTTTAAACTGCTGCATGTATGCATCACTTGGAGGCACGGCTACTTAGAAAATTAAACCCGTAATACATTATATTACAAATGCAATTTCAGGTCTCCTAGGTATTAACCTCATGTTCTAAACACAATTTAATTTGACTGAGCTGCCTGTCACACAACTATGGAAAGCAAGATTTCAAAACATTTCTACTATAGCACATTGATCAGGTCTTCTAACAACTTATTGCTATTCCACTTATACATAAAATCACTGTGTGCAAATACCAGAATTACTCCTCTTCAGTTGCTTTTATATTTTCTGCTCAAAAATTATGTGACAGAAAAAAGCAGTCAGCAGAGCAAGCATTAAAACACACATATAATCTACTTGATTTTATAGAGATGTCAGCATATTTTTTATCCATTATTACAGATTCACAATCTTTCATACTTCTCAGATAAAAGACACTACAATTTCTCTCTGCATTTCAAATGTTGGCATTGTTAGGACTTCTATTGTATTGGCACAAAGCAACCTGAACTCTCAGGCTCTGCTGTACCAGGCACTACACATCTCTGGAGGCAGACTGCCACAAATGCCTTGCAACACAAGCAAATGGCAGAGGGAAGAGATGAAAGGGAAAACTTTTCTTCTTCCATCTCTCCTCCCCACTTCCCATACCCTTCCTGCCCTTAAAGTAGTCACAGGAGTAGGATCCAGAGATCAGATGTCAACGCACTTTTGAATTGCGGAGCCAGGAACAGCATGCCATGTGCCACCGCTACCAGGCTCTTGCGTTTGCCAAGAAGCCCTACATCCCATGTGTGCCATTGCAGAACAGGTCACACTGGCTTCTCACAAGCAGTTTCATCTACAGATTGGAAGCTGGAGGCCTCCCTCTTTAAGAGGGTCTTCCTTAAATCAAGGCATGAAATTGCACAAAGGAGCAGACCTGCCTATTACAAGGGGATAGAGACTGAAATCACCTTCTCCAATGAAAATAACCCAAGAATTCCATTTTAAATATGCCGTTTCTCTGGTACCTTGGTTGGTTGAAGTGATTAAAAGGCTCCTTGAGGGAGATGTGAAGGGGTAAGATGCAAGGACAGCCTTCTACTTAGGGACAGCACACTTCATAGATTCAAGGGATCTTAAAACCCGTTACATTCAGGGTTTGCATCCACAAGCTCTGCAACAGTGCAGAGGCTGGGTCCGGAGGAGTCCAGTCAGTCAAAACAGACACTAAGAGCAATAACTATTTCATGCTTCTCTAAGTCTGGCTTACACAAATGACACCTCCCTGTAGGGTCTCCCATTAGCAAACCCTCATGGATGCTACCTACCACTAAGGGCTGCCGAAAAATGAAGTGTTAGGAAAGATGCACCGTCTGGATGCGCACATCCACAGCATGAATGATTGGCCATAAGCAAGTGATTCAACAGAATACCCCACAATGTACTGTTTTCCTCTACCGGTCTGAACATTTACCACAGATATCTACACTACTTTTAGGTCACATTTGTCTCAACTTTATGCTTTCAATCACAAAAGTGTACAAAAGGGAAGCACAGCTGGTAAAGCTGTTTCTAGACAATAACTTTATTACTCTTTAATAGAGAGGAGTAAGTAAAAGTAGCAGAAACTACATAATAGTAAGTCTTAATAAGCCACAGATATATTTTAATTCAGTTAATCATTAATAAAGAACATTTATAAATCAGACTCCTTCTCAAAAACTTTAATTCAATCAGAGATATATTTCTGTATGAGCATGACAGCACAGCCATTAACATAAATTTAGAGAGTCAGTATGGCTTTTTGGGTGATCAAAGTGACATAAAATGGAGAAATCTGATTTCCTGAAGTTGCCCCTCAATCACGCTCTGAGAAGATATCCAACTCAGCCTCCCAAGGTTAAGGACAACTAATTGCACAGCTACTTATGATTATTATGTCTCTACACAACATAACACCTCCCAAAATTCCATTGTCATGAATAAGTGAAATTCTGCAATCTGGTGCAAACCCACAGAATTCTGTATTAATTATATTAAAATTGTAATTCATATATTTAGAGATGGAGAAAAAAAACCCAACAAACCAAAATCCATCCCAACTCAACAAATTCAAAGCTACAAATTGTCAAAACAAACAAATAAACAGTTTTTTTCTTACTATCTGAAGATATCTCAGGTTCCTAGAAGGACAGAAAACAAAATCCTTCTCAGAAACCCGTACTTAGAAATTACATTTTTTGAATCAAAACTTTTGGACACGGATTTGTAGTAAGATATTTAAAATAGAGTTTAACCTTAGTTGAGGATTTCTTCAGCTTGCTCCAAGAATTTAGGATCCTCATCTTAGAAAACAAGCCAAATGGAGAGCACAGGCCCTTTGGTGTATGTCAGACAGACACATGTGCTGTAAATTAAGAGCATTTTCCCCAGCATTTGAAAGGTGTTATCAAGCAACTCCTCATCCACTTCAGGATCCACAACACAAGTTGTTGATAGCTACAATCCCCACACTTCCCTCACTCTTTTTTCCTGCCCAGTTGCAGAAAATTGTAGAGTGCCAAGTGTTTCCTCTTTGTGTACATAAAAGTTCAGGATATAACTCATCCTGCATTTCCCTAGCTAAAAACTAACCTGAATTCGACTCGTCTCCATCTGGAAGGAACACATGACAGGACATTACAGGGGAAAAAAACCTCACAGGGGACTCATTATAGACCCACCCCATGTGCTTTTTCACTAATATCAGTCTCCTCACATAATCTTACTGCACTCTAAAAATGGAGTGTTACAAAGGTAAGCTGTATAGATACCTTTTTTTTTTTCTGTTAAACATGCCTGAACTCCTCCATGCCATATTAAACAGTCTTACAGTCTAAGGCCCATCACACAATTTTTAAAAAGAACAAAACACTAAATTATTTCTTTACTCCACTTAGCTGTATTTGTTGTCATGCCTGCCAGGAGCTCCATTAATGTTCCCAGTGCTCCTTTGGTTTTCCACTTGTTGCTTGAAGGCCTAAAATGCTAACAGTAATGTGCTCCGAAAAGCTAGCTCTTGCCGAGTACAGAAGCAGCACTCCTAATTCTTTTGGTATGTATCACTTAGAACTTTGTTTTATATTGAGGTTTTTGGAAGAGGTGGCAATACAAAGAACCATGAGCAGAAAGTTAGTCAAAGATACCACTTTAGGATTAGGTAGCTCTGAGTTGATACTTGCCCACCATGCACCTGAAGATACTGCAGAATCACAGGCTCATAGAAAAGTCTAGGTGTCAGGGGCTTTGGAGATCATCTAGCCCAACTTTCTATTCAAAGGAGGGTCCAGATCAGGTTATTTGTGGCCCTGTAAAGGCATTTCTTAAATATTTACAGTGAAATACTATGTTTTTATCTAATTCTCCTTTTCAAATTAGGTAACGAGTGTAAGAAGAATACTCAAATACTAGATGGGTGTTGAACTTGAATGGAGGCCTTTCATTTTGACTGATCTCCATTTATTAAGTCTTTTCACTTAAGGAATGACAACTTCTAATACAATTTCAAAACAGAAAGTAAAAGCAAGGTTAAAAAGTTGATTCAAAACCACCCAATATCCTCTTGCTCTAGAGTTTTATAATAACGTGGAGGTAATAACACCAATAAAGACGCAGCTCCACAGACTTGAGCAAAGCATCCTAGAGACCCTATATTCCAGGTGCCATTTGGTGCAATACCCAAGCCACTTCACTGTTTTCCAATTGGAGACAGAATGAAGCTGCTAAGCTGTTTTATAATTATTGTGAAACAGTGGAGATGGCACTCAAATACCTCTTTTGTGTTAGACTTGGGTCTGTCTAAAGCTTGCTGACATCAATCAACTTGAATGAGTGTTGGATCAGATCCACACCTGAGAATTTAAGCAATTTAATTAAGGCTTTGTCAATCTCAAAGTTTGTTCAAGAAGCAGCTGGCCATTAACTGAAGAGGACACGTTGTTCTTTTAAACTTGTAAGGCTCTCCCTCCAGGACCAAAACAAACATTTTAGGTCCTTAATCTACAGTTAAGGTTAATCTGTTTTAACAATTTCCTAATCAGCTATGATGCGCTGGATATTGACGAAAACAGAAGCAGAACACAGCCTTGATTAACTGATGGGCAAATTAACTTTTCATCTGAATCCTGGGACATTAGAAAAAGAACAGTTGGGAGAAGTAGGAAAATTTGTCTCCTGAAGAGTAAGGAAAGATCTGAAACACTAACTCTCTGAGTAGAACAAATAACTACAGGGAAGGCACTTGGAAAGAGAAGAATTACAACCAATCAAGACTGGAAGGCTCAAAGGGTGGTTCCATTAGGAAACTCAATGTCAGATTAAGACCGCAGGGAAGAAAGATCTTCTGAATGTCAGTTTTGTTAAAAGGAGTATTTTAAGAAAAAAAGAAGAGACAAGAAAGAAATGTGACTTCAAGTTGTGAAAGAAGGCTTTTTTCCCCCCGAACTCTGCATAAAATTGCTAAAATAGGTGCTATTTGCACTTTAAGTAGCCACCTCTATGGATTGTATCAAAGTCTCTTAGTGGGAAACCAGGATCATCATCTACTTGTTAGTAAGAATTACACCAGTAGTGTAAGAGATGCCTGGACCGCCAGGCTCCAAAACACATGAGCAACAGCTGGGAGGGCACTTCACTGGTTGAGGTTGTGATTAACTATTCTGAAGTTGATGCTGGGAAGCAAGAGAAATAGACTCTGCAGCCAAAAGATGAAATCAAGAACTTAACACTTGATCTCAAAAGAAATCCTTATCTTGCACATATACAGACAGGATGCAATCTATACCTTCAAGAAATGCCTCACTTGATAGGTATCGTAAGCTATCACTAGCCATAGTATCTATTATGCTAAGAAATAACATTTCTTATAATGTGATAGGCAGCAAATCAAGTGAAACGCATATCCAAAATAATTATGAAGAAGAAAATGCTGATTTACTATTCAAGTAATGTTACTCTGGAGACATTCTGAAATTTGCTGTTCTTGTTACTCAAGGTTCCTCACACAAATATCACTGAAAGCAGCAGATACAAACATAGCATCGGCAAGAAAAATATCAGTAAAAAAGATGAGGAAGTGGGATCTGAATAACAAGAATAACAAGAGGTGAGATTGCAAAAAAATTTAAAAAAAAATGAATTTTTAACTGAATTGAGTGTGATCCAATACTAAATACTGGCAAAATTAACAGGTCCTATCAAAAAATGTTTCATGCTATAAAATAAAATTTCAAAAAACAGTGAAAAAAACTTAAAAACCCTAATTTCTTCTGAGTATTAAATGACTAAGCTCTTTGAGGATCTTAAGCTTCCTAATCGATAAAGGCACTTTTGGGTACTATAAGACATTACAAAATTCTGTATTAAATGGGGTTTTTTTAAATTATCAAGGCCCACATCTTTTGTACATCTGTGAAAACTGTGGTTTAGTAAGTTGTGTTTTGTGAATGTTGTAGTCTGTGTGGTTTAGCAATGTTAAAATCCTCTCTTTTTTTTTTTTAGCATACAAATTAATTCTGACTCATGAACTGTCCTTCTTGAGCTGTACAAGTTGTTTCTACCAGTATCTGAGGCATACACAAAACCTACAACAAAAATGCAGCTGAACACACTATCACTCTTGCCTTTTATATTCATGCTGTAAAATTGCCATTTCAGCTTCTCAACAACTGCTTTAAACTATACACCCACTTTTCTCACTGTAAAAGGTAAATATTATCAGGGCTAAGTATGCATTTCAAAAATTTCACCAATTTTTTTGTATGCTAATGTAAAGCTTACCAACTAATTTGTTATTAAAACACAGAGAGTCATGAACTCATAAACTCAGGATTTTTTTCGCACTGTATTCTTGTAACCCCTGATGGAATCATCTACAACCATTTTCTTATTCTAAGAAAATTAATAGAGCAGTAACCTCAGGCAAGACTATCTCTCCTAACTGTAATTACCTTCAGGATGGGCTTTTATACCACCCAAGCATCATCTTTATGCTCATATAAGAGAAAAAGGCACTTCTAGGGAACTAGTAATGACTACTCTTCCTTATGGTGAATCATGCCTTTTTTAATCTTCATTGTGAACAAACACCATTGAGATAGCGGCTCACACATACACGTCCCCAAGTGGTCAGATAAATTCCAGTGACTATTGTACTCAAACCATTTGTAACAACATCAACAAAAACCCCCAAACAGACAGACAGTCATTATAAAGAAGTTCTCCATAGAAGCAGACAGTCAAATATACCATGCATAAACTTGCTATTGTTCCCAGCCCTGCCTCGGGTAGTACCACTTACACACCTGACGCTACCAAAAGTCCCCCAAACGGAGCAGGGCTACCCAGTGAACCTATGCTCGCCACGGCTCCAGATCTCCTCATCCAGCAGACCTCCTCCCTCAGCTGTGTGATCAAGTACCTTTGGGTATCTGAGGAGGTACACACACACAAAAATAACACAGTACTTGAGCCTGAAAGATTGTTCACATATTTATCAAGTTTTGGTTCACATGCTTTTAAAAAAGCATCTTTATTTCCATCACATCAGTACAAATACTCACACTGATTTTGTGGAGTTCCTCGTTTGCAAGCTGAAATGCTGAATACGTAGTTTTAGTACTTTACAATTTTTGCAGACAAAAAGTAAAAGTTTCTAGTAAAAATGCTGACATTGACTTGCTGCAAGTGCTACCAATATCTTTAAGGATATACAACTAGAAAAAAAATACACATTTGCAAAATCATGTAATAGATCAGTGTTGAGAGTATTACTTTTCACAGATAACATAAGTGATGGATTTCTTTCTCGAAAGACCAGCAGATATTTCAGACATTGAATACAGAAGAGAACACTACACAGGCATTTCCTCTAGTCTGCAGCATTAAAATATTCAGTGTTTAGAAGATGTAACATTGACATCAACATATAAAACTTTATGTCATTGAGACACATATAACAATCTATATATAAAGATTCTCTAGACATCTCAGTTAAAAACCTACGNTGTCATTGAGACACATATAACAATATATATATAAAGATTCTCAGTTAAAAACCTACATAATTTTTTAAAGATATCATTATTACCATAAGTCACTGTGCTGATTTTGGCTGGGGTAGAGTTAATTTTTTTCATAGCAGCTAGTACGGCGCTGGTTTGGATTTGTGCTGAAAACAGAGTTGGTAATATAAAGATGTTTTCGTTACTGCTGAGCAGCGCTTACACAGAGCCAAGGCCTTTGCTGCTTCTCCCCACCCCACCAGCAAGTAGGCTGGGGGTGCAGAAGGAGTTGGGAGGGGACACAGCCAGGACAGCTGGCCCCAGCTGACCAAAGGGATATTCCATACCATATGACGGCATTCTAAGCACATAAAGCTGTGGGAAGAAGAAAGAAGGATGAGGGGATGTTTGGAGTGATGGCATTTGTCTTCCCAAGTAACCGCTACACATGCTGGAGCCCTGCTTTCCTGGGGATGGCTCAACACCTGCCTGCCCAGGGGAAGTGGTGAATGAATTCCTGGTTTTGCTTTGCTTGTGCACACAGCTTCTGCTTTACCTATTAAACTCAACCCATGAGTTTTCCCACTTTTACTTTTCCAACTCTCTCCCCCACCCCACCAAGGCAGAGTGAGTGAGCAGCTGTTTGGTGCTTTGCTGCTGGCTGTGGTTAAACCATGACAGTCACCAAGATTAAAAATTTGTGCAATGTTTAATGTTACTTCTTCAAATTAATTTAATAGCTTCAATTAATAATAACCAGAATTAGTAACACAATTTGCTCTTAGTAAATACCAAAGAAATTTCCTAGTGAGCTTTTCTGATACTGCAGATTTGGCCCTGACAATAAGTAAATAAATATTGTAAAGTAAATGAGAATAAAATGTTTATATTTTTAAGACTGCAACAATTAAGAACTTGTTGAACAGCTGATTTTTCAAAGGAAAGCCTGTTCCTATGACAAATATAGGATTAACAAGTCCTTTCTCCTATTCACTGCTCTCCAACACAGGAAAAAAAAGTTGTGTTTTTTCTATAACTCACAGAAAGGACACAGATAGTTTCTATTTCAAAGGAAGAAATCCAATTTTTTCTCACTTGTTTTCAGACAAAGTTTATCTAGGAATATTTTGGTGAGACTAGCAACTTCAACAAAATAGTTTTTTATCTGTTTCTATCTACCATCCCAAGCAACATAGTCATCCTCCACACTCTCTCCCCTCAAGCATTGTAAGCTGCTACTCTATCTTTTACAGGACTGTTGGCTCTTTGTGATTTCTTCATGATCTTTTCTTCCTGATCTAGCTCTCTTTCTGATACACATGATTTTTCAAATTTTCTGGCATTTCTTCAAGAAAAGATCAACCTAACTTATTCTGACTGAAGACTATCTCCCAAAATGATGAAGAGCTGAGGGAACTTGCTTTGAGACATAGTCAAGAAACTTCTAGTTTCAGTGTTTAAATGTGCTATCATCTCTCTCAGACTGATGTCTGATTGTAACAAATCTTTTTTTGCAGACTGCACTAACAACACCTGAGTACATGTTTGTTTTGCTAGCGAATCAATATTACTTAAATCAGCGTCCCTTGTCCTTTAGGGAAGAGAAAAAAAAAAAAAAAAAAGGATCTGCATTATTTACTACCTACCTATTCTGCCTCCTCGGAATATCAAGATTAGATATTTGGATGAGGATCTATACGATCAGCTGAACAGGGAAATTAGCTGATATCCACTGATTTGGGGGATGCTTACAAGAACTTAATTTTCTCACATATCTGCACAGACTGACTGACTATTGTTACTGATACCCGTAACTTGATGAACTTCACTAACCAATATGGAGGCCTTCACAGGGAAGGATAAATTCTGCCATTCTTTTTCTTTGGGGAGATCAGAAAAATAGTGTATAGAAATTATCATCTTCCCCCACCCCCAACATGGATAACTTATGTGGTACCATGTGTTGTTAATTCTGTTTAATATTATGGTAGAGAATAATACTGATGGTATGAAAATGGATTTTACATGCCCTGACCTATGTCTGCATTTTCCTCCTACAGCAAAAGTAGTAACAATTGAATAAGATTATTTAAGCGTAAGCTGTACTACCATCCAATAATGAAGGTTGGAAAAAAGCAGAGTTGGTGCAGATTGTATCGACATACTGTATTAGGTTTGCTGGATGTGTACTCTGGAGAGACTTTTACTTCCTTCTGCCCTACACCTTTGCAGTCATTTTGTGAGAACTGCGTGTAAGCCATGAGCAAACAAATCCTTGTTACATGCCTTGTATTTTACATCCCTTCTGCAGTATGAAAGCTGCCTCTGTAAGGCATGTGACAGACTGTAAAGGTTTAAGGGTGTAAGTCTACCCTGCATGTCTTCCACCACCACATTCAGACTTTAAATTCTGTAGTTGAGGTGCAGAATAAAAGCAGTTTCTCCCAGAAGGGTTAGATGCACAGACAGGAGTTGGCTCTTTCTTCTGTGACCTGGACAAATCTCTTGAGTGCACAACAGAAGATAATCACAAAGGCTGACAGACTGGGATACAGTGGGGTTTGCATAAGCTTTTAGTTTTTATTGGGTAGATAACTGTTTTCTAGCAAGTTCTTTATAGTCATTAAAATGAAACATTTTATTTCAAAGTCAAGATATGGGCTCTTGAACATGAAATGAGAGCAAACAGACTGGAGGCTAACTCTGCCTCTCCCCTGCCCTTCAATTCCATTGCTATGGGAAATATTTAAGGAAAGTCAGAGGAGAGAAAAGACAGTACTCTACGGAGACTTGGGACACAGTTGTCTTCCCTTAGAAGAACTTCAGACTAAAAGAAGTCTAACTTTCTGTCGCAATTTAAAAAAAACCAACAACAATATTTTGGGGAAATTTTAAGTGCATGGGGTTGCTTCCTGAGAGATGCCAAAAAGCAAAGAAAGAAACACTGCATACTTACTGGCTCACTAATATGTGATTTGGTCAGAATTAATTTTTTCATGCAATGGGACTACCTGAGTGATCAATTCTACAAGAGACAGCTGTCCAGAAGTCCCAAGGGTCTCCTGCTGGTGAACTTCAAAAGCATAACTAATCCTGGCTCTGTTTCTGGTCAGGAAGCACTTACACTCCTAGCTCTATCTGGGACGAGATAGAGGAAAAGCATTAGGTTCATGGAAGCATCAAGAGCTTCAGTGGGGAGTCCTTTGTTCCCAGTCTTGCTTTCCAACTCTTTATATCATATTGATCTACCCGCTACCTCTTCTCTTCTTTGTAAATGAGTCCAGGCCATACTTCCTCACCTAAAACTTTCCAAAACTAGAGTGTGAAAGGCAAGCAAAACCACACAGCTCATCTGGCCACACTCCCTCTTTTTCCTGCCCTTTGCCCTCCCCAAGAAACAAACGAGATGCTCTGAACAACATGAAAGCCAGTAAGTTTTCCTGTAGATGTGTCTTCCACCCACCAAAAGAGCATACACACATTCAAAGCAGAGGACAAGGCCAGAGGTTTCACCTGATCTAGTAACTAGCTCTGGAGAGATTCATCTTAATTAATTACATCCTGTTTTATAAATCCAGCAGACATGACACGTGCTACAACAATGCTGGAGAAAATAAATTAGCTGACAAAGGGGAAAAAATTGCTTTTTCATCCTTTTTCTATTTGAAATTAATTGCAAAATGTGTACCAGTGTACTGTAAAAATGCTTAAGTCAATATAAAAATTTGCACACGTTAGGACCCCCATGTATTTGATATATATTTCAAACCATTTTATTTTTAAATAACAAAGATTTTTTGAATGAAGCAGTTTACAGGCATTTTGCTGTATCTATATAAGCTACCTAGAAAGAGTAGGATTATGATTTCTATTTTTCAGGCACAGAAGCTGAACACAATAAAAGAGAAAAACCTCTGTTTAACAGAGGTTTGAGCTTAGAGAGTCTGGACTTCACATCCAGCAGAGTAATGAACGTGCAACCAAACATGGAACATTAAAGGTCACATCAGACCATAGTTCAGGGTGTTTTATGTACAGAGTCACCAGCCTCACAGACACACAAACATTTCTGCAGACATCTCAGGTCACCAGCCTGACATCAGTGGGACCAACAAGTAGGAAAGGGAGGTGTGACTGAAGGACCTTAGGAAGCGCCAGGCTATGAACCTTAGGGAGGCAGCATCTCTTGGCAGCTTGGGTAGCCCCAGCTCTTCCCATTTCCAAAATGGCTGGAAAAGGAATGCAAGTGGTGACTTTTTATGTTTGTAATTACCGACAGCTAAGTGTTAAGGATATTACTTAACAGACTGAAATATGTAAGATGAAGGTAACGGGACCTGAACTCACTGCATCAGTTCCAGGAGTTATCAGGTCCTTTAACTTCACACTCTGTTTCAAATGGAGTAAGTCATTCATTGCTTTCTAAATAGGCACAATTGTTAGCCCACAGTGTGTGAAACTTAATTTCAAGAAGGAGAAACAAAATGACAACCCAGAATATTTAGTTAACCTGTCCAGATCACATAATCCCTAGACAAAAGCCCAAGAATTTGAGAACACAGGCTTACATATTTATGATAAACTACAGATCTCTGAAGGCTGGTAGAAGACTCTCCGCACTATATGTGTCCATGTGGTGATAAATCCATTTATGGTGCCAAATTAGTTTTCCAACTTACACTGATGAGCCCTTGGGAAAATCTTGCTCCAGTTATTCAAAAATCATCATGATTCANTGGGGGAGGGAGGAGAGGCGGGGGCGGAAAGACACCAAAGAAATAGGCAATTCAGTGTACTTTTTTTTCCCTCTTTCTTTTTTTTCTTAGTACAAAACACACGATACCTGCCAGCATAATGGCTTATTTCAATGAAACTACTTCGATGACCTATTTGTCCATGAAAGTAAGGGCTTTTAAATACCCCTGCAGACTAAATACTTTAAAGGCATATACATTTCTTATACTAATATTTTCATACGATGGTGTTGGAGGGAGGTACAAAGAAGTCATGACTGGCTGGGAGGATAACATTACGATTATACATTCATATCTAAAATAAAACCCACACAGAAAAAAGATCAACAATTTAGAGCATCCTCCTGACAAAACACAACTGTCTTACATCGTATATAAGTATATACAGTACGCATGAGTTCTCCACCTTGTCTGCTTTAAACAATTCAAGTGACCTGGCCTAAGTCATTCCTTTTCTGACAAATGCACAGCTGAGAAATAGTTCCTGATAAACAGCGGGGAGGGGGGGAAAGCTGAACATTAAGATCTTGTGCTTTGCACTGTCATTCATGTTAAACTGCCTTTTTATGAAAGTGGACTTGTCTATATTGAGAATTCAAGATTCACATTACAGCTCTCTGCATAAAGCATACCCTGGGAGGTTTGATTTCAAAAGCCAGACATCGTATTGTATATTCCCTACTGACAAGAAGTCAGTCAGAGCCTATTACATCACTCTTCAGAAAGTGGTAAAGCAAACGCAGGAAAACCCCTGAAGTGATCTGATAAATGATTTTGTTAGTTAGTTTGGCACCAGTATGTCTGGTATCTAATACTTATGACACACAGCCCATCAAGTACGTGGTATTAGATTCCTGCTATTTCGTGTCAACAAGAAATGTGACACAGGCCTTTGTAGTAAAGCATGGGAGGAGAGAAAAGTCAGAGGGGAAACACAATACATTTCCCAGATACATAAGGAAATCACTGAATTGTGCTGGGATTGTATATTGCTAACAGGCTGCCATTAGGAACAAAAATTCACAATTCAGACTACTAACTCCAAACATATCACATAGCACCAGCATTACCTAGTTTTCAAACACAATTTACTATTGGATAACCCCCCCAAACCAGGGTTTCAAAAGATCTTTTTCTCCTCTTACAATACATTTCACATAAACTTCATGTATGTCCAAGATAAGACTACAAGTGAAGAAGGGAAGTAAAGGAAGGACAATAATCTAACTTATTTCAAAAAATCATTGCAGACTAATTCAGGTTGGACAGGATCCTGTAAGGTCTCTAGTCCAGNTTTTATGTACAGAGTCACCAGCCTCACAGACACACAAACATTTCTGCAGACATCTCAGGTCACCAGCCTGACATCAGTGGGACCAACAAGTAGGAAAGGGAGGTGTGACTGAAGGACCTTAGGAAGCGCCAGGCTATGAACCTTAGGGAGGCAGCATCTCTTGGCAGCTTGGGTAGCCCCAGCTCTTCCCATTTCCAAAATGGCTGGAAAAGGAATGCAAGTGGTGACTTTTTATGTTTGTAATTACCGACAGCTAAGTGTTAAGGATATTACTTAACAGACTGAAATATGTAAGATGAAGGTAACGGGACCTGAACTCACTGCATCAGTTCCAGGAGTTATCAGGTCCTTTAACTTCACACTCTGTTTCAAATGGAGTAAGTCATTCATTGCTTTCTAAATAGGCACAATTGTTAGCCCACAGTGTGTGAAACTTAATTTCAAGAAGGAGAAACAAAATGACAACCCAGAATATTTAGTTAACCTGTCCAGATCACATAATCCCTAGACAAAAGCCCAAGAATTTGAGAACACAGGCTTACATATTTATGATAAACTACAGATCTCTGAAGGCTGGTAGAAGACTCTCCGCACTATATGTGTCCATGTGGTGATAAATCCATTTATGGTGCCAAATTAGTTTTCCAACTTACACTGATGAGCCCTTGGGAAAATCTTGCTCCAGTTATTCAAAAATCATCATGATTCAGTGTCAGCAGACGTTTGGCAATGAAGTACAATACTTGGTACCTTATTTTGATGTTGAATTCAGATGAGAGTGGGATACAGTGACTGAAATATACAAGTTCTTCAAAGTAGTACCCCTGAACAATAAGGTAAAAATTACAGGCACATTTAGAGAATGGTGAGTACTACAGTCTTTAGTGATGATATTTCTTATTGCAATTGCAAACAACGTCTCAGGAAGACTCTGAAATAACAAAAGTTTCAGGAGTGGGAATTGAACAATTGAAAAATTACAAATTTGCAAGTAAGATCTGTCAAGCTTTCTACACATAGACTTTCAAACTCTACCCTCTAAATTATTTTTGCCCAAAGAAGAAAAGCCCAAGAACAGAAGTTTCTGGTCACAAACCCATGGCGGGGNCTTATACTAATATTTTCATACGATGGTGTTGGAGGGAGGTACAAAGAAGTCATGACTGGCTGGGAGGATAACATTACGATTATACATTCATATCTAAAATAAAACCCACACAGAAAAAAGATCAACAATTTAGAGCATCCTCCTGACAAAACACAACTGTCTTACATCGTATATAAGTATATACAGTACGCATGAGTTCTCCACCTTGTCTGCTTTAAACAATTCAAGTGACCTGGCCTAAGTCATTCCTTTTCTGACAAATGCACAGCTGAGAAATAGTTCCTGATAAACAGCGGGGAGGGGGGGAATGCTGAACATTAAGATCTTGTGCTTTGCACTGTCATTCATGTTAAACTGCCTTTTTATGAAAGTGGACTTGTCTATATTGAGAATTCAAGATTCACATTACAGCTCTCTGCATAAAGCATACCCTGGGAGGTTTGATTTCAAAAGCCAGACATCGTATTGTATATTCCCTACTGACAAGAAGTCAGTCAGAGCCTATTACATCACTCTTCAGAAAGTGGTAAAGCAAACGCAGGAAAACCCCTGAAGTGATCTGATAAATGATTTTGTTAGTTAGTTTGGCACCAGTATGTCTGGTATCTAATACTTATGACACACAGCCCATCAAGTACGTGGTATTAGATTCCTGCTATTTCGTGTCAACAAGAAATGTGACACAGGCCTTTGTAGTAAAGCATGGGAGGAGAGAAAAGTCAGAGGGGAAACACAATACATTTCCCAGATACATAAGGAAATCACTGAATTGTGCTGGGATTGTATATTGCTAACAGGCTGCCATTAGGAACAAAAATTCACAATTCAGACTACTAACTCCAAACATATCACATAGCACCAGCATTACCTAGTTTTCAAACACAATTTACTATTGGATAACCCCCCCAAACCAGGGTTTCAAAAGATCTTTTTCTCCTCTTACAATACATTTCACATAAACTTCATGTATGTCCAAGATAAGACTACAAGTGAAGAAGGGAAGTAAAGGAAGGACAATAATCTAACTTATTTCAAAAAATCATTGCAGACTAATTCAGGTTGGACAGGATCCTGTAAGGTCTCTAGTCCAGCTCCCTGCTCAAAGCAGGGTCAGCCATGAGATCACATTATGCTGCTCAAGGCTTTATTCAGGCAGATCTCTAAAACCTCCAAGGATGGAACCCCAACCTCTCCAGGTAACATGCTCCTTCCCAGTGAGATTTCCTTACCCTCCCAGTGAAAGTATTTGTTTTCTGTGCTCCCCCATTTCAATTTAAGACAATTATGTTTTATTCTCACCCCTCTGAACCTCCATACTGATCCTGGCTGTCTTTTCTGTAACCTCCACATAGGGAGGAGACTGCTGTCAGGTGCCCCTAAAGCCACCTCTCCTCAGGGCTGTGCAAGCCCCGCTGCTTCAGCCTCTCCTCATATGGCAGGACTCTACCCCCCCACCCCCAATTGCTCCAGTTTATCCATGTCCGTCTTGTACTGGTAGGCCCAAAATCAGATGCAGTATTTCAGATGTGGTCTAGTGAGTACCAAGTAAAGGGAATAACTACTTTGACCTGGTGCTATTCTCCTATTAACGCAGCCCAGGATACTGTTTGCCCTCTGCTTCAAGGCCACACTGCTAGTTTGTCTATCAAGATTTCTGAGAGATCCTGCTGAAAATTGAGGGAAAGAAGGCTCTGAGGACTTCTTATCTGTGGCCATTGTCACTGAATTACCTGTCCTGTTCAGCAACAGGTCCACATTTCCTTGTTTGTTCTTTTACCGCTCATGCAGTGGCAGAAGCTTGCCTTGTTGCCCTTGATGTCCCTTTCCACTTTCAACTCCAGCTGAGCTTTGGCTTTCCTAACACAATCACTATGTGCCTGTGCAACACTTCTCAGTTCCTCCTTTGTAGTCTGCCCCTGCTCCCACCTCCTCAGTACTGCCCTTTCACACTGAAGCTCAGTTGTGATCTATCTACTCATTTCCCTGAATACCAGGTAGAAACATTTTCATGCTTGGAGGAGGGGGGCAATGTCAGCCTTAAAAACTTGCCAGGTCACTTGAGAACCCCTCAAGACCTTGAGCTCCATCGTTTCATGCTTGCTACAGTCATTGATTACATCACCAACCAGTTTCTCCCTGTTCATGAGCCACAGATCAGGAAAATATTACCCCTGGTCCATTAGCGTCCATGGTAACAAAAAGAAGTAATGCTAAGTCTACTTCAATATCAATTTTATAATTCTAAGGCATTAAATCTTGTGTAAATGATGGATTTGCGAAAAATGCATTTAAGCTGCCTCCAGACTTTAAAGTCTCTTAGCATTCGAGTGATTTGTTTTAGCTGTTTTGCTCAGTCATATACTTGGGGCCATAAGAATTCAGATACAGAGCTGCACTGGATACCAGTGGTCACTGTATCCAGACTTACAGTAGTAATGAGCCTTTCAGTGTCTTGAGATTAGTCTACGTATTAGAAAAATAATGTAATATGAACTTCCAGCCTAAGAAATAGTTTGATATTGAAGCTTAGGGCAAAGCACGGGGAAATAAAGACTAAGCTGAAAAATACTATCATCAGTATTTCACCTCTTTTTACTTAGTTTATCTAAAGCAACCAGATGCATGCAATGAATAAAAATGTCTACTTTGCAGAATCTCAGTGAGTATTACAAAAATACACACTTGAGTGCACAAGTTAAATATTGGCAGAGGGAATCCCACATCTGAATATATGGTAGCTTTGTAGGTCATGCTAAGCACAAAACAACAAACACACAAAGTCCCCGATTCTTCTTTTTATTAAATAGCACACCTTTGAATGAGGAAGGGTAAAGGAGAATATTTCCTTCATAGTAAAAGCATTCTATAACTAGTTTTCTACTAGCAAAAGGCTTCCCCCCCCCCAGCCCCACAGCATTGTTTTTTGTGCGACAGAGAGCAACCTTTCTACTCCAGCCCAATCTGTCAGGTAGAAGGAACAACATTGGTCTTTTTTAGAGGTGCCATCCTTGATACTTTTTTTGGATGAGGCTTCCATTTAACATATTCAGCTGTATCTGATGCAAATGACTCTCTGTGAGGAAGACAGATTACCCCTCTATATTACCCCATGAGGGAGCTGCATTGATTTTGCAATACTACCTTTTCACTCTTTCAGTTCATGGTCTGGCATTTTTGTCAGTACTGACACTTATATCTCATTCACTTTCTGTGAAGAATCCCCATCTATCGTTCCACTCTATGAAAGCCTGGTGTCCTATAGAAACAAAGCTTGTGTAACCACACTGAGCTGTGTACCTGTCCATCCATCAGCTGAGCCTAAGTACGTTGGCCTGAAAACATCTCAGAGATGATACACAGCTACCAGCCTCAAAGATCTTAAGTAAAATTTTCTCCCTTACACAGAAGAGAACTGTATTAAACACATATTCATTTTAATTTGTTCCCCTTTGGGGATATTAAGTCATGTCTGGCTGATTCTCCCTAGAAGTGGGTCAGGATTGTCATGGAAAGCACCTCAGGGTTTCAGCAGTTCAAGAAGGTAGAAGGGAGGTGTGGGTTAGGCAACACGAAGCTGTTTGAAAAGAGACTTATTTCTTCTGCCTGAAGATGAACATGTTGAATTGAGAATACATGTTAACCAGTATATCCTAACCAACATGATCAAGATGTACAGTAGCAAGTCTTGAGTTGTAACTACTGGGAAAGACCACTCTTGACTGTATTTCTGTGAGAGAACTCTATGGAAAAGTATATGGAAATGGAAAGTGATATTTATTTATCGTATCTCTGATTTGGTTTACCTGCTCCGTTCTCTCACAGATGTCATTCACTCACACTCTTGCAATTGCAGACTTGGAAGTACCAAAGCATGTGTGCCCAAGTGGCCTGGCCGGCATCTCTTGTGCATGACACTGATAATACAAGATGCTGGCTATCAAATCCTTCTCATGTAAACAGCTGGTGTCAATGCTTGTTATGGAACCGTTCTTCGCTTCGAAGTGTTGCTTACTTCAGCTTCACTGGTCGTCTCTCCTTGCTTGTTTGAAATTTGTTTCGTTTTCCCTCATGAGCTAACAGGAAAGAAAAATCATATAGGTGATATGCTGCAACCTCGCTGACATTGTCCTGTCACCAGCAGAAGACATTGTGTTCTGAGTCATCTATGTTGTGGTCTTAGCAGAGTGCAAGCCTTCTGGTCTCAACAGAAGCCATATGTTCTTCAACTTCACTACTAGAAATGGTGTCCTGGGAGCAGAATCCTCAAACTGTGTCTCTCTTGTTACCATGATAGGCCGTTCTGACAATCCTCATGCTGCTCTTTCTTTTGGTGCTTCCACAGAAACAAACGTGTACACACAGCATTTCCACTTGTACTTCATCCATACAATCTTCACGAGTTTAGCTAAATTCAAAATATTATACCTGAAATGTGCGATTTTACTTTCAAGATCACATAACTGTTATGAAGTAATCAAGACCTGTCACTTTTGAAACCAGTATTTGCTACATTCATGGTATTTTGAGGGCCTGAATAACATTGTAAGTGTGCAAGGCTTAACTTTGACAAGTGGTTTCTTTGTAAAATCCCAGAACCAGAACCCACCTCTTCACTCTCTCCTAGACACCTGTGGAAAAACTTCAAAAATCTCTTTCACACAGGACATATACAAAGATCCAATGCCCAAAATGCATCAGTTCCTCTGTTTACAGTAATTGCCTGCAGTGCCAAGATGAAAATCCTCCACGCTTACTAGATCTGCAGGTAGCTTTTCTGTGTCTAGAGAAGATAAAAATCAGTCCTCGCATTGTCAGTGTTAATGAAATATACAACTATCAACATAACTGATTTCACTTTGGTCTTTACCTTGTACTGGTACTTAATAAACACATGATGATCAGTACACTCGAAAAGACTTAGAATAATGGCTAAAGGCAAAAAACCTTTCCAGCATTTATGACACATTGTTTCCATGGTTTTTGTCTATTTTTTAGACCTGCCTCTAGAACTTGCACCTAGACCCTGAAAGGCTGATGAGTTCAATTAAGCTAATAAAGAAAAAAAATAAAGCATATCTCAACCTTCACTTGACATTAACAAAAGTGTTTACATGGCACAGTTCCTGGCTTTCCTAGCCAGCAGAGCCTCTGCAACACCACCGATTAATTAAACAGTGCTGAGAAGTTAACACTGAAGGTTACTG
The DNA here is from genome assembly GCA_013400195.1 of Aramus guarauna. NCBI lineage: Eukaryota > Metazoa > Chordata > Aves > Gruiformes > Aramidae > Aramus > Aramus guarauna. The sequence continues at coordinate 316,135 of VXBL01000258.1, read as the reverse complement.
ATTAATTGTATGTTAGAGCTGTCTAATCAAGTACCCAAGGCAATAAACAAATACAAAGATAAATTATACACTGATTAACACAATTATTTATAGTTTTATTTTTAACTGCTTGCTTGCCACACAGCAGACTTCAACCTGAATAAACAAGGGTGGAGAGTGATCAGGATCACTTTATTTCCCAGCTGGCTATTATGGCTGTTTTCCTGAGAAGTGAAATACATTATTATAAATAGTATTTCATGTATGGCCATCACATAGGCATATACGCTGAATGAGCAGCCATATAACATTCATTTATCATGTATTTTTGAGTACTACTGCTTGCTAATGCATGTCTCCAAGGGCTTAATTCAGCACTGCGAACAGCTGCTAGCCTTCATTAAGAGAAAGCAAGCAATCTACTCTAAACACTACAGCCTGATAAGAGAACAAGATTCAGACCCAGAGATGATCAACAACCTCTTCTCTAATTCACAAGCTCTTCTGTCTAACAGTGAATCTCTCATTTCAGGGATCTTCACTTCAATGTTTGAACTTCCAGTCCCAAAACTGCAACACTTCACCATCTGGTAAGGCTATTTTCATGGCCTCCTCTAAATCATCACATAACTCATTTCTCCATTTGACAATATGAAGAGATAAATAATAAAACATGCCCTCACTCCATAGTTCCTGTGTTGTCCATATATACCACAAAATAAATCTTTTCCTTGTAAGCACTGGGGCAAGTTTATTTCATGGTTTAGACAGGTCTTTGAAGAAACTGCTTCAGGAAGGGTTCTCAAAGAAGGAATTCCAGAATCACTCTTATTTCCCCCTAAGTCACTGAAATGAGAAGTTTTCCTCCTGCAGAAGCGTCATCAGTTCTCCTAGATCTGCCAACCCTGTCTGATTCATACCAAGAAGTCACTGAGAAGACTCTGCCCCTTTTGTGCTCACCATCCACCTCTCTCCTCTAAAGAAAAAAATCTGTTCCTCACAAAAGGCAACAGTTTCTCAGAAAGTCCAATGGCATTTACTCATCTCCTGGTACTTTCCTCAAGATTTCCACTGTGTCATAGAAAGATTTTATTAGTCAATTTTAATGAGCAGCCTTTTGCAAGTCTGATCTAAATATAGTCAGTACAAAGTACAAACATTTATTCTTGTCCTGTATTTCTCTTTTGTTCTAAGTCACTGTACATCCAACGCAACCACAATCAAATCTTCCACTAAACTTCTCAGCTACGAGCGAGACAGTTCAAACTTTCCCCCTGTATCTGAACAGACCCATTTCCCATCTACATTACACTAGTTTTAAAAGACTCCCTGCCACAAGACTGGTTTAAGACAAGAGGCTCAAGCACGTTGCAACAGCTAACCCCGTGTCCTCTAATTACACATCTTCCACAGCTTACAAGTGAACCACGAATCTCCCTTTTTCTGTAGGGTTGGTGTGCACGAGATCTGACAGCTCCAGCACGTTCATCTTCCCTCACCCTCAAATAACTGCTATTTGAAGCTGCTCAGGGAGGCTGAGAATACAACAGCCTCAGGAAGAGTGGATCAGCATGAAGTAAAGAGAAGGTCAAAGGCTGATTGATGTCACCACTTAATATTGTAATAAGATATTAATATTTGGTCAATTTACATTGATAAAAGTACCAAATTTCATACTAGTGCCATGGTCTATTTTTTTTCCCCCATGTTAAAATTACCTTTAGAATTTCTCTTTGCTTTTTTTTTTTCCTTTAAAATCTGGTTGCAATTACAATCAAGAACAAACAACCCCATCCCTTATCTCCTGAATTATGGATTCTGTGACATCAGTGTAAATTACACATTCAAAAATCTGTCTTTCCTTGTTTCCAAAAGTGGTTAATTATATAACACTGGAGAACTATCTTTTGGAAGGCTAATTTTCATAAGCATCTTTAAATGTGCAATAGCTTGTTTCCTTTAGAAAATTTTCACACAGCAGAAAAGAACAGTGAGAACATCCAAAGATTATCGAGCTTCATTCATGTATTTACCAACCTGGTAAAGATGGACCTCATGCTCATAGATCAACAACATTTCTCCAATCACAAACTCTCAAACCCACAGTTTGACCCATGTGAGCACAGCTCTCTTTGGCACACTGGGTTTCCAAGTGTTACATGGGAGTGTGTCCTCTCATGAAATTTTAGATTAAAATTGAACCTAGAACAGCTGTTCTGTACATGCTAACATACATGCAACATGCTAAAACAGACAGCCCACCTTCAAAAGCTGTTACCACTCACCAAAACAAAACTTAATTAACCAAAAGGCAGGCACCAGCTACTTGTAAAAGATGTTGGGTGGCCATCACTGTCACAACAGAAATGTATCAATCCTCTGCCATAAAAAAAAAAATAAAAAAAATCTCACTGTATGTTTGCTTCAAGTCTAGATGCAGAGATTATCTGGGGTTTTTGTCCTTACTTTTTTGTAGGTATTTAGTCTCCTACACTGTTAGTGTAGTGGCTATTGTACTGCAAGTTTAACCGGTTTCCTTAATTTTGACACAGAAAGGTAAGCTAATTTTATAGTAATCAAACATACTTGCTTCCTCCTTTAATCATATAGCAACGTTTATTCCAATTCTTTAAAACATATTAAGGGAAAGAGAACATTGTTACTTACCATCCAGATTTTTGTGGCTAATAATACTCTCTATCACCTTCTCCCATCTTTTCCATGATGCTGTGTTGCAACATCACAATTCTTCCGTGTAGCTTTTCACTTAATTTGTCACAGAGTATTTCCAAAAACTAAAAGTAAATAGGCTTCTGGTAATCTTTCTAACTGTTCATATAACCAAGGCACTTCTTTTAAAAGCCTGTACTGATATGCCCTATAGCTAATGAAAGTTCTCACAGCATAGATGCCAAACCAACAGCATGCAAACCAGCCAGGTAAGAGTTCACAGCTTCAGCAAGTGATACCCAGATACTGCAGAAGTATACACCTGCAGTCAGGAGATTAAGTTTAGAACAGAGCTCTTTCCCCTGTCAGTACAATCCCTGGAAATTGTGTCAGATAATGGCTCATTTCTATTTCAAGTGCCTAGTGACACTCTGTGGTTTCAAAGCACATTTTAAGGGTTTGTTTCCTAGGGCACATTGCACTCCTGGAAAAAAAAAAAAAATGAATGAGTGCATGTGATACGGACAACTGCAAACCTCCCCGTATATTTCCCATTCTGGAGTAGAGAATGACTCTGAGTTCTTGAGCTAACCCATTCAACTGACTTGCTGTAAATTTCCCCAGCAAACCTGTCTGGACAAGCTCATAACAAGAAACAAGTTGTGTGCACATTTTATGATGCATGAGACAGGGCTATGCAGTAAGTGTTAAGTAGTTATACATTGCTTCTTGACTAAATATCTGAAAAGGTTATTATCCCTGTAGCATATAATCAGGAAAAAAACCCCATAGGTAAAAATCCCCCACTCAGGAGTTTGTATTAAGAAGATGGCCTGGTATTAAAGAACCAACGCAAGGCAGAGTGTAAGTAATCTCAACAATCTTAACAGTGCACAGACTCTTCACAATCCTCACTCGAGAGGCAGCAATGAAATTGTCACTGTTCTTCAGAGCTGTACCTTCTTAATAGTCTCCAATTGCAAAACCCAAATACTAAATCCAAGAAACATTCACAATGACATTCACACAGATCAAAAGGCAGAATATTGTGTAAGGCTGTTTATGCTAAAGCATTTAAGTTTTGACGTTTCCACACAGGAATTTCAAAAGAGCATGTCTGTGGGTGTTTTTTGGTGGATTATGTATCACAAAGAGCAGAGTTGTTAAGAAAAAGCAGCAGGTGAGCTCAAGATTTGTGTTTTTCATTAACCAAAAATGACCTGAAACTTAAAATTATTGTTACCTGGCACTACCACTACCTTCCTCTTACAATAACAGGTCTAATTATATGTCTTGCTATGAAATTTAGTTACTTTTAAATACCCCTTGAACACAAAATTAGCTTCATTGTTATCCTTATTGTATCATTGCTAAGTTGCACCTGCGCAAGTGCCTAAGTGTTCTAATTGTAGGTTCATAGGATGAATGCCTCAAAGTAACTATCTGAACTACATAAAGATGATTAGGGCAATTACTCTTGGGTAAAAATGTTTAACACAATGTCAAAATCATACAGTGTTCGTGTATTTGTTAAGTACATTGTTCTTGTTGTTGCCTACAACAGTCTTCCATCCGAACAGTGAGCTTACTGTCAGGGAAAGTAGAAAAGTCTTCTAGCTTCTCCCCCTCCCCCTTCTTTTCCCCCCCTCCCTTTCTTCTAATGCTGATACTAGACTCCCATTACAAGTTAGAAGGCATTTGCAATTTGCAAAATAACTTGTAAACAGGACTTGCAGGAAAATCCAAGAGATGTGGTATCTTCTGTAATGGTGGATAAAAACTGTAACAAAAATCCTGCTATTCCCAATAGTATATGCTTCAGTTTGAACTTTGAGCTAAGTATTTGTGAGCAAGAAACTTCTGTTCATCAAGGAAACCTTTGCAAAGCTCTTAATGCCCTAGATAAGAGGAATGTTTGAGAAAATTGTGAAAATTGTGTTGTTTACATCTTTAGAAATATTTTAGCTTTGTCTCAGATTTTTCTTTTCTTTATGTTAACAGAAAGCTCTTATACTTCTTTCTATTTAGTGATCACACTGAGAATTCAGAACCTCATCTTATTTTTTAGCAAAAAGTTTTCCTGAATAGCAGGTCACTGTTCATGTATTGTGAGGTTAAATACTTGAATGAGATCACAAAGCGATCGCCAAACCAGACAGTCTGAAAACACTGGGTCTGCAAAGGTAAAATTAATTTCCAGTTAAATCTTTCAAATGCTAAAAGCTTCTATTTCAGAACAGCTTAATGGAGAGACATACATTCCCCAGATGTTATCTCCCAATGATAAATAAGGATGGGGTGGGGTAACCATGCAGGCTACATCTACACCAGTGAGCTAAGCAGAGCAAGGGCACAGGCTCCCCATGCCTACGGCTGGTGGTTTGGTGGTTTCACACATGCTCCAGCACAACGTGGCCATGCCGAGGCACATTTTAGGCAAAACTGCGCCAGCTAGACTTTGGTCCCAGCAGGACGTTTGGCTGTTGGATGTACACCATGTTCTACCACCTGCCCCTTCCACTGGCTAGTATGGATGCTGCCGCAGGAGGGAGCGCAGGGAGCCTAGAGACGCCTGCAACAACCCCAACAAGGGGCAGCAGGAGGAAGCAGAAAGGCAGATGGTAGGAAACACCCCATTGCTAGGGAAAGGAGGAGAATAAGGAAAAAGGGGAAACGAGGGGAACTGCTGGATAAGAGCACTCAAACATTTAGTCCTTGAGATTGAAGATCATTAACAGCCTACCCCCTTTCCCAACTCTGTACATTAATGTTTAATCCAGTTTTCAGAAGATGACAAAATAATCTTACAGACTTTTACTCATGGTCGTATGATCCATTCAGGTCTTTGAGTTTTAAAATGGAAAAATAAGTTCTATCCAATTTGAGAACACTACCACAGCAACCTTCTATTTTTATGTGAATATGAAACAGCTTTGGTTCTGGTTGGTTTAGACTTGGGGTGGGAGGAGTTAATATAGAAAAAACAAAGCTCTGAAATGTTGATGCATTGAACTACACTTTTGTAATAAACCAGAAGCTAAACCTGCATATTTACTTTGCAATTTAAATTACTGCTTCATAAGTACAACAGTGAGAACTTCTTAGCAGGACCACTTTATCCTTTGTGTATTCCCATAAGCAGGGCTTATCAAACTTCTAGACTTGTCATAAATTAATATGGAAAAGATTTACAGGCTTAAGAGATTTTTTTTCCCCCCAGTTATTACAGACTTGATAATTGTACTTCATTTTTTTAGAACACATCATTTTTATTTATATTTCTTTTACAACACAATTTAAAAAAAAAATGGAAATACAAAATACTTCACTGGGCTGAGATTAAAAACTAAGTAGTATCAAAAAAAGCTAAGTAACCCAAAATATTAACCTGTAATTCAACATTTTCCAGACTGAAACAAAATTGTCGTCACATTCCAACACTCAGTTCACATATTATTACCTTTAAATGTTTAACAATTCCAATTAAATGTTATGTTGCTTGAGTGCTTCTCTTTGTAGCTATACTAATTACTGTACACTTTTTAACAAGGGAATCACAAAAGCCACATTCACAGCTTTATCCAACAGTAAGAACTCTCAGACCTACTTTAATTGGAATCGTACAGGGAAAAAAAACAAGTCCACTTATTAACAATCTATCTTGCTTAATAAACCAAACGCTTTCATATACTTGTAATTAGCCAATTGCTATCACACATAGTGACCAAACTGAGATAATGAAAATGCTGGACTAGGAAAGTTTCCTCTCAGTGCTTTGACTAGCCCATGCCATTACACAATAATTCTCATTTCAGATATTACGTAGAATGACACTCAGAATCTGTGTAGAGCAGTAACATAAATATGTATTTAAAGTTTTACCATGCTAATTGACGTGAAGTCAATCATCAAGAAGCACAGAAAAATTTATCCCAAAGTGTGTTTTGCATCACAAAACATACTGCTAAGTAGGAATTCCTGTTATGTTAAACAAATGGTTTAGCCAAATAAAGTTCTTTGCAAGGTTTCTTCTGAAGTCAAGTAAAATTGAATGGCATTTCACTATGGTTACCATCAAAAAGAACAGATCTATTCTCAGAAACACACAACCTGTTCAAATAGATGGTTATTCATAATAATTTGTAGCTATACCACAAAATCACAGTTCCTTTTAAGAAAGTCAGACCCAGTTTAAATGGTGAGTTTGTTTTTGTTTTGGTGAAGGGTTCTTAACATGTGGCAGGATAATTTAAATCCAAGATTTATTTACAGCTTGTAAATTTAACAAAAAAGCTTGCAACAGGAAAGTTAGAGGGAGTAAGAGCAGCACTTTATAGTGTTGGAAGCCCAGCAACAGTGTTTGAGTTTGCTCCCCTATTTCTGCACCACAAGGGACATCCCTCACTAAGCAAAGATTTTACTCCAACACATCTGACTTGGGCCAATAGAGGACACAAAAGCTGTCACGCTTCTGTGCCAGAAAAGCTGCTTCTAAGTAAGGGAAAGTGTTGCTTTGTTGGTCTCTGCCAAAGTTCACCAGATTCTAGATGTGCTCATTTTCAGAGAGAAAGAAAAATGTCCCTATCTTTCTACTGCCACCCTGCCCTTCAAAAGGGCTAATCACTTCTACAGTCACCATCAGCCACGTACTCTGCATGGTAGATAACACTGAATACAAAATGAAAATTGATGAAATTCTGAGGGTAACACTTTCGTCAATTTCACTAATAAATTAGACATTGCACACATAGATGAGATGAGATTTTATTTTTAATCAGTCTTAACCATTTGCATCCAAAAAAACCAAAAATTTTTGCACGGGCTTAGAGGAATGATGCCACTTGTAGTTACTGGGATATACTAAAAGAATAGTGACATAAAAAACATGTTAAGTCACAGCTTCTCAAATGTTCTACAGGGTTGTGAGGAGCCACTATTCACATTATCATGCTTTTTATGTGTGTATCTGGTTTTGTTTTAAAAAAAAAAAAAAAACCACAACAAAAAACCCCAAAAAAACAAACAAACAAAAAAAAAACAGAATTGTTGTAGCTTTTAGCACATTCTGCCCAAGAAAGCCAGCAGGCCCTTTAAATATGTGGGGGTTTTGTTTATCTTGTGTATGTATGTGCTAAGAAAAATACTGGAACACAATTAAGGGCAAAAATACCTAGAATCAGACCAATTTTTCACAGGTACGTAGTTGAAAACAAATAAATCCCTTAACTATAGCCAAAGTTGTGCATTTCTTAACGTAAGGAACTTAGATGACACAAGCCAGAATTCCTTGTCTTTGTCCAAGGTCACAGGTCATATAAGGAAACCTCCCCTACAAGAACACACACAAACATACTGTCATAGGAAGATGCACAAGGAACTGCTGAGATACACAAATATCTCCTTGCTAGCTAGATATTATATGCCTTCTTTCATCTCTTGCTAATTCTAAAGTCACTCACCAGGTAGAACTGGCCAATGCAATGCCCATTCAGTCCAATACAGATGTCAAGGAATCAGACTGCATCTCTGTCAGAAGGCTGCAAGTGTACACCTGAAATCTTCTCCTCCCTTGGGTTTTTTCACTGACCTAACTTTGAAGGCTCCAAGTACTTTCATTCATAGCACACAGTATACTTGATATATTTGCGTCCATTTCCTCTATTCAAAAACACACATTTTACTTTTATAAGAAAAAAGGACAAACTATCTATTAAGGAAAAAAAGTTACATGTCACTGTTTTGGTCATTGGTCAGAAAAGATCCATTCAGATTCGGTATCTTTCACCACACTAACATTTTAGATGGTACTAGAGAATTCAAAATGCATTTGTAACCTAAGCACACAGTATTTTTAAAAAGCTATAAAACTTAACCTTTGAAGGATATGAATAGTGCTTTGCAATAGCTTTTAAAATGGCTATTAGAACTTCACACCAGATAAAAAACAGTCTAAAGATTTGGATCCTGACATTGCCTTTATACAACGGATTTCTTCCTCCTACTCAACTGTGTGGGGAAAAAAAGAAAAAACAAACTACAAAAAAAACCAAACAACAAACTATATTGTAAAGATTACAACTTTGGACTTTTTAAAAGTGATCTAAAAAACTCCTGAATTTGAAGTCTACAAAAAAAAAAAAAAATCCCCAGCAATAAGAAAATAACTTTCTCTAATTCCTGCCTTCTCTGCTTGCTAATAGAGATGGATGTCAATTAATTAAGACTTTAGGGGTGCTTTTACTTTTATGAAAAGCTTTTTCTGTAACTTTCAGATAGCAGAGAAGGAATCCTATTCCTTCATCGGTTTGTAGCAGCATATAAAAATTAGTCTTTGTCTATCCACTGAGAAGAATTAGAAAAAAATTAAGCGAACAGGGATTTCTTCCCATATAGTTGTGGGCTGGACTTTCAAAAGCTTTTTGTTTATAAAGCACAGCCTAGACAGTTATCTGACACTGAACCAATAGATCAGAGGACCACAGCAATCTTTTAATCTAATACTGGCTACAATAAACTGTTCATTTTTTAGGTCAGACCATGTTTCCATATGGAATCTCCTAGGGGCAAAAAAACCCTCCACATTGTATTGTCAGTGTAGTGAGCAAGGGATTATGCTTTTATCTTCATACAGAAAAACAATCAAAAAAATAAATCAAGGCATAGGGCTCATGCCTCCAAGGATCTTGCCTTCCAGCAGAAATCTCTTTTCTCATGTCAGATTCATGCAAGCATGCCGCACACCACAGCCATAATCCACAATTTAGAAAGAAGAGCACTATGTGTGTTGGCATACACAGAAGGTTTGAAAGAGAGAGGCTATGGCCAGGCAGTAACTGTTTCATGCTTTGATAATTCTTCAAGCAGAAGCCAATTCTTGAAGTAAATACCCCCCCCCAATTTGCTGGTTTTGCTAAATGAAAGAAAAAAGGAAAAAACCAAACACCAAACAAAAACACCTGAAACACCCAAACCCCCCCACTACCCACCAATTTTTTTTAGAACAACCGCTACAAAACAGAACAACCGCTACAAAATAGGTAAAAGCATGCACTTCTATTTCTCCCTCAGCTCTTGGGGGTGTTTTAGATGCTCAGGTTCAGTCTCTTCAGCTGGCTACAGCAATGCCAGCACATCACAGTAGCAAGCCCAGCTGTGAGATCAGAGAGCCACAAAAAGCCATGACCCTCTCAGTTTCTTGTTGACATGCTGTTTCTGCAAGACAATTACTTCTTCGAGGGGTTGAGATGCTTTCCTAGGAGTTGACATACATAGGCTCCGCTTCTGCTGTGATGAATGCTTGTGAATATACATGAGACAGCTGTTCAGATCCCCACCCCTACCCCACAGGTCGGGTACTGGCCAAGGGGACTTGGACTTGCCTCTCCAGTTCCTCAGAAAATTAAATCATGGCTCCCATGCCAAATAGCAATCCCCCTAACTGCCGAGCTGAGCTTCTTTAGCTGCTTTGTGAAGTTGTTTATTTTGGGTTTGCTCACATTTTTGAAATGTTTCATTTCTAGTATATTGGTTTCCATTTTCATGAAAGAATCTAATTTTTCAATTATCTAGGTTAGACAGCTGAAGCCCAAAGTCTTCATTCGCACAGATATATTCCTTTTAGCAGACAAATCCCTACCCCAATTGTATTACATATGCTTTCTGCCAGCTTTATTTGATCACTTTGTCTCTTCCATCCACATCCCTCCCATGCAAGGTGGGAGTAGGAAAAAGGCAGCAAGACATGCTGTTTACTCTTATGACAGTCTCTTCCCACACAACTATAACACCACAATTTATAATCTCAGTATTTGAATATCTCGAATTCTTGCAATCATGTTAAACAAGAAAGAGATGTCCAGTTGCAGCCCTTCAGGTTTTTAAGCTCCATATGAACACAATTTTGGAAGCTAGGTACATTAACATTAACTTATTTTACAGCTAGATGTGATTTCAGTATAATCGCCCTCTTTCCACCTTTTCATGAAGATTTACTTCACCATAAGGAAAAATGCCAGAACTTAATTTATCAGCTAGCCCCAAAACCTGAAAAGTCATATTCTACAGCTCATGTTGTAGCTGAATGTCTGAATGAAAAATATACAGATTTAAGGATTATTTTTTATTTTTACATTTTCTTGATAGCCTATTCTCCCCACTTTTTTCTTAAACTGTTAGTGGGAAAAACAAAACTATCTCCCACACTGTATAGTTTTTACTCATGAAGAGCAATATTTATCACATCTCAGTAAAGTCAGTGCAGCAATTTTCAAAATATTTCTACACTTCTTCATGGTTATCTCTATTATTTAAAAAAAGAAAAACCACACCAAGTCAACAAAACCTCAAACTGAATAAACAAGTTAAAATAAACCAGTTTAGCACTTCAAGACTGCACATTCTCTGCTTCATAAAAGAAATACTATATGCATAGGCTGCCACTGTCTGCTACCACAGGAAACTGGCTTTCATAACCAGAGGCTGAGATTTCAGCAGGAGGAGCCATCCTTGGTTTTCTTGTATTTTATTATCTCACCATCAATCTCCTTCTGCTGGCAAGAAATGAATACAAAGCCCAAGACATTCTACTGATCTTGGTTTATCTTCCATACTGCTTTGTCTTATGAAAAAACAAGAGTTTCAATTGCTAACTCCAAAGTCAAACACCAAACTCCAAAGCAGTAAGCATCACAACACTGTTACAGTACTGATTGGGTTTTTGGGTATTTTTTAAGAAATCCAGAAGAAGAAATCACTTCCTCTGCAAGTATGTCACTAAAACAGCCAGGGTAAGCTAATATTTAGCAGAAATAATGTAAGATAACAAATACTTTGTAATAAACTATACATAGGCAAACCTAAAGCTAGCGTGAATCTCATTACAGTGCCATTTTTGAAAGTTAAGTCCAGCTGTGTGTCACTTCAAAGAACTATGCATATTCCCTATTTAAATGAATTAGCGGACAGGATTTCCTCCCCCCCCCCCGCTTTTTTTTCCATTTTATTACTGCATTTACACTAACTGTGCAGGTAGTGGCAAGAAATTAGTCATGTCAAGAAAAGGAAAGCTATTTGTCCTAATTTCATAATTACAAAGGAAGTAGACCCTGGCCGTTTGAAACCAGCTCCTCATGAGTTCACAAAATGAGCAACCTTTCTTCCAGCTAAATGTGAAATAGCAAAGTATTGCTTTACTGGCATTCAGAAAAATGACTGCTTATTTTCAGTAACAGCAAGGACAAAATAATTGGTGAATATACAGAGCATCAGAGGAAATACATTCAGGATCATTCTGCTCACAAGATGTTGGCTGGGAATCAATATTTCTCCATAGTGTTTTAGCATTGTTACTTTCTCAAATATTCAGGATCATTCTGCTCACAAGATGTTGGCTGGGAATCAATATTTCTCCATAGTGTTTTAGCATTGTTACTTTCTCCCTCCTTAAAAGATAAGCAGCTATTACAGATACTTGTATCCTGACACTTCTAAAAAAAACAACGAGTAGGCAGACTCTCAGGAAACCGGGCGTTCTTCAGTCCAGCCTCCTTGCAGTGAATCATGCCACTGCCCTATCTCACATCAGTACTTCATTGCTCTGCTCCCTCAAGGTCTAGTTACTCTGCAGCAAAAGGAACAATTTATTTTTTTTTTAAATTTTATTTTTTTTAAAAAGGTGTGGGTGGGGAAAGCTGGATACATACAAAAAACCCCAAAACACCCCATGTCTTGTCACAGAAGTGTTAGTGAGATACTGGAAAGGTCAAACGTGGTTTCTTCAATGAGGTCATAAGTTCCCAATAAAGTAGAGTCTCCAGACTGCTTAGATCCCTTCTGCTGTCCTGCAAAAATGCTGTATGTATGACTTTGAAATCAGCAGATCTGACATTGATAAGAGAATATAGAAAACTACATTATCCTGACTTTTCATGTGGTATTGTTCACCATTTTCACATACCTTCCTTTTTCATTTACCTCCTTTCTCTCACTACATTACTTCTAAGTTTACACTCCATAAAACATTCATGCCTTAATTTTATCCCTTGATATAACTGGTATTTTAATGATATAGTCAGAGCAATGAAATTATTTCCTACTGTTGAAATGCTGTAAAAAGTGATTACATGTTTACCTTCACAATTCCTTTATTTTCTTTGTCTCAAAAAACTTCCCCAAACTTTATACCTCTGACTATGTGAATTCTCCTATTTTTCAATGAACAGGAGGAGAAAAAAAAAAAAGGCGGGGGGTCATCTTGGACATCATAACATCAAGGACAGTGAGCTGAATTGTGTCTTAGGATGTCAGGTATTGATTCTGAGATCTAAGACATCCGAGATCTCAGGATGTCTTTGAGTAGGAAGACACACACCCTTTTCTCCTACCTGAAGCCAGCTGTACATTTACAGGTTCCTTTCAACCAGCTGTAGCAAGTGTATATTCTTGCAAACAGGCAAACTAACAGAAAAAAATTTACTGATGATGAACAGAAGGGAAAGACTATACCTAGTAATATCTGAATTAGGTTCAGTTCTGCAGAGCTGTAAGAAAAAACATGTATAAGCAGATATGACTAAGCCTTTAAAGCAAAAGTCCAGCACTTTCAAGTTCCTTAATAAATACCCTTCAAGTTTCCTATCCACATCCAACTTGCTATATTTGTGTCATTTTCACAGATCAGCCATTTTTCTCCTCTAATAAAGTGTACATTATATTTGTACTTACACTAGAGAGTGTCTGATACTAGAAGAATGAACTAGCCTTCTAAAGTTAAGTATGCTCCAGGAGTTAAGATATGAAGAAAAAGCTGTATTGATTACCACAGCTTTAGTCAAGACAACAGCTCTGTACAGCTCATAACCAAGTAAACAGCTCTACTACTCCTGTCACTGGGTTCATTCTCAAAGCAAGTTTTGACACCATGAATGCTAAGTTAACAGTAAACAGGAATAGGAACCTAAATTATACCTGGGGACCTATAGTATTAATGTCACTGTACAATGGCCACAGTGAAGCCTCATCTCAACAGCACACTTCTGTTCATGTATTTTCAAGAAGCCCTGATTTAACTTGAATAAATAAAAAAGATTGTTTACTTGCAGTAAGGGAGAGACTATCATGAGAGAAGACTTTGTTCTCTAAACGTATCCGGGACAGACTTGTTTAAGCTACAGTTCAAATACTGCCTCAAAACTTTAATGTATTATCACTGCATTCTGACAAGCTGAAGTTTTCTAGCCTTCTGAAGGGAAGAAGCAATGGCAGAAAACTTCATTTTTAAAAGGAGTCAGTCAGTTCATAAATGGAATTTATATTATCATCTGTGACTATGTGGGCATGGGCTTAGTGATCCAAGATGCCCCTTCCAGTCTCAACTGTGCACTTCTTAGATTTATAATGACGTTAGTCATTATAAATCTTCCCAAAGGAAATTCCATGGTGGGTATAAACCACTTGCTTCACATGAAAACGCCGTGCCCTCTGGCCTGAAATTAGCAGTGAATGCTCGAACTGGAAACGTAAGACTCCTCTGAGCCTACTTCCATTTTCCAATCTGCTGAATTTTTAAACAAATTCCCCTACAAGAAACTCCTTGCTGCCTAACCCTGTATACGTTTAATATAGATCTACCAAAAAATCGTTTCTGCATCTCCCTGCTCTCCCATGTCTTCATTGTTTTGTTGCTTAAAATATCTCTTTGTCCTCTCTGATTTTATTGGGCCTATAAGAACATACTCTAGCCTAGTGCTTCAAGTGGAAGCTTTAGAGGCTGCCAGGACTACGTTACACGCCTGGTACCCTAGCACTCCTCCACGCAGCGCTGGGGATGCACCACCAGCCTGAGAAGGTGTGGATTCATCTTCGGTCATGCTTCACACTCTGCCTTCTCCTCCCCCTTTCCTGTTTTGCATTCTTTATCTTGAAACGTGTTTCTGAAAAAAACATTTTCTGAAGTGATGTTTTAGAAGTTACATGCTGTTGCTTTTTTAGCATTTAATAAGTCAGCTTAACAGCAAATATTTATTTGCCTGCATCTTTTACCTGCAATTTGTTAGTGATGAAGCTGGTGCTGCCAAGCTGTAAGGTTTCTCCCAAAAAGAGTGGTATTAAACTAACTTCCAAATTATATACTTAATTTTATGTATTTTCTCCTACATGTTCTAAAAATATATTGAAATATTTCTTTTGCTCAGTTGGAGTAAATTTAATCTCATTTTATTCTGTGGATTGGGGCTCGTCAGTGCATCATCTCTGCTTCACTCACACATCTCATATCAGATATTACTGTTTTTCAAAACCACTAGCAAGTAAATTACCAAACTGGTTACTCTTCACATCAATACAAAGAAAAAACCCAACACTTCTGAAACAAAAGTCCTAATTCAAGTCTGGAAATTCTATATTTGAGATTGGTAGAGGAAAAAAAAAAAAACACACAAAAACCCAAATGACACTTAACATATAAACCTAAATTTTGAGCAAGAAATCTAGAACTTGGCCTTATACAGATAAATAGCGTGTCTCTGGAGACTGCAGTAAGGAATAATGTACCTGCATACAATTTTCTAATTGAGTATCCAATTCAAAGCTTCTACTTAGGCATTCAAATACAAATTAAACTAGCTAAAGCACAAATACCCAGTCTGAGACACAAATTCAATTATAACAAGGCAGTTGCTGAATTTTTAATATAGACACTTTTCTAAACTTATGTATTTACATTTTAATCTAGACAGAAAAAACAACCCTAACAAGGCATATGCAGATTAGACTTTGCAGTCCTTGATGTATATGATAAATTAAAATAAGCACCAAAAAGAGTGGACAGGAGCTCTGATTTTTTTTTTAATTTTATTTTTTTTACACAAATGCTTTAAGAACATTTTTAAGGGACAAGCACAACCATTTTTGTCACTTTTTGTGAGGCGTTTTCCTCTCACTGAAAGAATTACAACCCCAAGTGTCAGCATAGAGCGATGATCTCAGACTGCTATTCCTGGTATGACCACAGGTAGCTGAAATGATAGAAGAGGGCTTTAATCTGAACTACTGCAGCTTTTACTCTATTTCCAAATTACTTCATGCTCTTAGCTTCAGTAAATACCTTTCAAGTTTCAGCTCATTAAGAGCTGAAGGTTTTCAAACAATCACTCCCACAGACACCCAAGTCAAAGGGCTTTGGGCAGCTCGTTCCCCACACAGAACCAAACAGCCTCTGCAGCAGTTTGACAGACTGTGCCAACCCATCAGTTAAACGCCGCACTCGAGGGCCCCAAACACCTAGAACTGCAACCCGTACCTTCATCTCTAGCATTTGCCTAAAGCACAACAGCAAGCAGATCCTTCCTACAGGTAATGTGGCTGGTCCACAGAAAGCCAGCCCTCTTCAGGGGAATCCTTCTCGCCCTACTTAAACTAGCATTTCACAGGCATGTGCATTGGCACTACCGATCCGATCTGCTGGTAGCCCACTTCTGTGACAGGCAGCAGAGCTCTCACACGACAGTACTGTGTACTTTGGCAGTAACAAGCCTAATTAACATAGTAGCTTAAATAATCCATTACTGCCCCCTCTCAAAAATCTGTGAATTTTGTTCGATGCTGTGTGTTCACAGGTCAATCAATACATGTCACCAGGTCCTCAAAGAGATGCTCTGATCTTGTGTTGGAAGCATAAAGATGTCATGTCATTTTGTGTCAGAAAGGGCACCTAAATCAAAAGCAAAATACATACATCTCTTCCTTTCACACACACACTCATCTTACTCCTGCTTACAGTGTTATCCAAAGACTGAATTTAAATGACTCAGAATACAGTGGTCTCAAGTGACCTGTACCCATGGAAGTCTAATGTTACAGTCTGGCAGATTTTCAAAGATCAAGGGTTAAACCTAAAACAGAAAAGCAAGGAATAAATTCCCTACAGCATTTGAATGGATCGCATTTGACCATCCACCATAAGCCTAAATTTAGCTTTACATCATCTAAAATTCTATCAATAGACCTGGATAAAGATTAAACAGGTAAATGCAGCCTTCCATTTACCCAAACACCATCACAAGCCAAACTCAAGCCCATACTGAACACAAGCTTTTAGCAAATTATACTTTGATGGAAGAGAGTTTTATATGGTCCAGACTTCCCGTTAAACAGTTATATAAATGAAAATTTATAGGACAAAGTATATCTAAGTAGCAGTTTCACGAATGCACTTTGAGATATTTTCTCCTGCTCTCCATACTTTATGTATTTGCACCAACAACCCCCCCCTTTCTGTCCTTTTACCACAAATCTTCCTGTATGACAATTTGCATTTTTCCCATAACTCCATGATCTGCTCACACCTTTTTGGCATTTAAAAAACAGAAAGACTTGAGATGCTGTGATATATGTAACTCAAAGTGGAGAAGAGAAAGTGATTAACTTAAGTCTGTTGCATTGTATCTGTCGCTTGGGTGCTTTCTGGAGAATTAAAGTGTGCATTAAGCTAAGCATAACACTTTTGAAAGCATACAATTATTCATAAAGATCTCTTGTGCTTAGCTTCCTCCCCCCAACAATATTTAGTGCAACTTGCAGACATCAATAAAGAGCACAGAACCTAGGAATATCTAACACGCCCACTTAAGGTACTATATTGTCACTTACAAACTAGCCTAGTAAAACTTCTGAAGGGCAAAACTAAAACAAATGCTCACAAGAACACAACAGCAAGAACAAAGTATAGCAATCAATCTTACACAAACATACCAAGCTTTCACAGTCACCAAGACATTTTCTTGAATGTATTAGAGCAAGCTATTCAGCTCTAACACTAAAAAACCTAAAGGAGAACTTTCATGCCAGACTGAAAGAGACAGAAACAATTGTACTAATTTATAATTTAGAGTCATTTTGCATGTATAGTATACCAGTGTAGACTTCACTAGTTTAATGTTTTGTTTTAATAAATAAGTTACAGACACAACACACAAAGCAGATACCAGTCCACAGTGATCTCAGTGGCAGACTTGCCACCTTACAGGGGGACAAAATTAGTTCACCAGTATTAGAAATTCTCAGGGACTTCCTTGTTTATTTAGCATGCTTAATAATAATAATAAATAACAAACACAAAGAACTCCCACTATTTGCAATGGTGAAACTTAACTGACATGTTTGCATGAGTTATTTCACCATGAGGATTCACATTGCTATGAAAATTAAATACTTTAAGATCAGCAAAAGGAATTAAGACAAATATAAGCTCTTACTGGCACTTAAAAAAAACCCCAAACAAACAAAAAACCCCAAAGCAAGCAAGCAAAACCTTGGCAGGCAAGGTGATTTGATTTCAGCTGACAGAAGCTACACATCACCTAACTAAGGACACCACTGCCTCCAATAAACAAGCCCTGCAATTTGACAAAGTAGTTTTGAAAGAACAGTACATTACATGAGGAAACCACTATTTTTCTTCACTTGCTGAAGTTTTACAATGACTCCCAAAGAGACACAAGAGACTTTAGTCTTACTCAAACAAAAATCTGGAGAAAAAAATTAAAAACATCCTGTTTTACTGATGTAGACAACTTAATTGGAAGAGCTGCTAAAGTGACCTTCCAAGTGATGAGGAGTAATTACAATGCCCCACTTTTGCAGTATGCAAATGAATTAAAGCAAGAGAAGGTACTGAACAGCTTCCTTAGTGCCTAAAACACCCAAAGGTGTTTTTGAAAACCGTCTGTGAACGGACACATAGTCCATTTCAGAAAAATTCTCTTAAGAGGACAATTCAAGAGCACACAATTAGCTGGAAACTCTGCATCCTGAGAGCAGCCTGATACGCCTCTTCATTACCTCGCCTGATGAGGCAAGGCTGTAAGAGCTGTACTCAAACAGGGGAATAAGGCAGCAAGATTGCCAGGGACTGGAAGGGAGATAAAGGGAACAAAGAAGAGGAAAAGGAAAAAACCAGTCAGGCATCGGTTTCCTCAAACTGTGGAAAAGAGCAAGAAGACTGAAGCACAAGTATGCTATTAAGGACAAGTGTCTTCAAAGTGGCAGGTCCAACTTTGGCAACAAGTCCCTCTGTAGGAGGAAAAGAGGCTTGGGATGTGGAGAGACAGACCATGCTGGTGCAGAAACCATTGCTGGGCAGTGGTATGCTCTGCTTCATCAAGTTCCAATTCAAAACATCACCTAACTTGTATTTTCAATATAAAAACAGATAGCAACAGTAAACTGTAAGTAGCATCAGACATGCAGGAAGTAAGTCATACACTATATAAATATACAGTGATCAGGAGTCCAGTCATACCACTGTTTTTCCCCTCTGTAAATTTTCTACTGTACAGTAATAGACACAGGATAGTTTCATTAAAATGGCAAGAACACATCTGCTTCCAAGGCTGTGGAGGTACCAGACAAAGAGCACAATAAAAGAGAGCAGTTTCTTTGTACGCAAGTCTTGCTGTTACCATACAAAGAAAACCAGCTCAAAAATTCTTATCCCACATACAACTACCCATTGGACAGCAGCAGGTAACAGCGAAACTTTTGCAATGACCCTGTCTCCCTCCTCAGGCATTTATGTACATTATTGTCAGAAGGAGAAAACCTCTAGATGAAACTAAATTTCTTCTCCTCCATTAATTTTCTTGCAGAAGATCACTATTACACATCTACAAGTAACTGACACTATTCCTATAAAGATAAATCAAAAAGAAATCATCCACAAGTGGCTTTCGATTTGATCGAAAGTAGGTTTTAACTCTGTAATACCTTTTAAGTAAAAATAGTTAAAATAGAGGTGCAACACCTAAAACTCAGAAGATAAAGCAACTTCTTTACCATATACCCAGAAATGAGAAATCATTTAAGCAGTTAATTCTGAGAGGCCTATCCTGAATGTGGCACTTCTTTGAGAAGCTCCATTGAGGGCTGAAACAGAATTTAAACTGCAATCACTTAAGTATGACCATGGAAATAACCTTCAAGCTCTCTTCAAGATGACAGAGGAAAACAGCCCAAGCATTTGGTCACTGTGCCTTACTACTTTTATCTGATCACCATCAACTAAGAGATCCAAAGAGCCACAGGAGAAGGAACACCGTTGAACAAGACACTCGTAACTGTAGGCGAAGGCTGTTAACAAGCCCCTACTCTCATTCATAAAGATGCTCTCCAGCCAAGGAACAGACAGCTCCACCTGCTTGAGAGGGGCAGACTAAGACCCCTTCATGCCCTCTCACATCAAGACAAAAGGGCAGCTGGCAGGTAAGTTTTTCAGTCATTTGTGATACAATACACAACACCACAGATCTGGCTGTTTTGTCCAAGAAGACTATGAAGCTGCTGAGAGCAGCTCCCATAGAATCGTTCTGGTTGGAAAAGACCTTTAGGATCATCAAGTCCAACTGTTAACCTAGCACTGCCAAGTCCACCACTAAACCATGTCCCTAAGCGCCACATCTATGCGTGTTTTAAACACCTCCAGGGATGGTCACTCAACCACTTCTCTGTGCAGCCTGCTCCAGTGCTTGACAACCCTTTCACCTGCGACACTATCCTACAGCTGTAGCCTGGCTGTCATCCCATCAGGCCAGCCACTTTCTTTCAACCACAGAATGAACAACAGTCCTTCATAACCGCTGTTTGTACCTCAAAATGTTCAAGCCATTGTACTTTTTGGTGTAATTTGTAATACAAATAACCCTCATGGAGGAAGCATGGCTACACCTGAGGGAAAGCTGCAGCAGGAGGGGAGCAGCACGGTTCTTCCCCCACACCTTCTCTCTAAAGGCAACCACAGAAGAGCACGTCACAAGGCACATTGCATCCAGTCCAGATCAGAGACTGTGAACACAGCCGTAGCAAATCCTCCCTTCTGGAGACAGTTTTATCATAAGTTTGAAATGGTATTAGATATAACGCCAGCATAACCCTTTCTCAACTGCAACCACACCAAATGCTTTTCCTGGTAGAGCTCTTGAGCTTAAGCATGTAGGTTTTTCCCCATCTGTCATTCTGACTTTGCTATGCTATGAAAACATTCAAACACAAACTAGGCAAGTGGATCAGAAAGTTCAACAGTAACATGGAGATTAGTGTAACTTACTACTATTTTATGTCCTGGTTCCAACTTGCCTTTCTACAATGACATCAAAACTATTTCACCATGACTCAAATAGTGACCTTACTGTGAACAAAAATTTAAAGATTAAAATAGTACCTGCATTTCAGTTACACTTACTTATAAGACATTGGGGCTTTTAAGTATAAAATAGGTTTCCTTCCCCTACCAAGATTATTTTTCTTCTAATTGCATCTTCTTTCTCTACATCTATTCCAAATCTATTGTAATGGCAACTATCCGAAAATTATTTTGAGTCAAACTGTCATTAGACCACAACTATATTTTTCTTACCAACCAGTTAGTTTGTTTACTTATTTTTAATATTCTGAGAAAGGTAGGCATACCCCTGTCTATTTCATAAGCCTATGGAGAAATTCAAGAGTATGAGAAGAAGCAAAACTTGGAAGAAAAATTCTATGTATTTTAATGCCTGTTAGAACTTTAATGTCAAAAGAAATTGAAAGTTTGGGAAAATATATAAATCAGCAACCAGAGTGGTTTTTATTGATTTGTCCTTTTAAGGTGCATGACTGCCTTCCTAAGTAGTTTAGTTGGCAGTTCAGTTGTTTGTAAAGCATCTTTCATCATTCCTTCCCATGTAAGTTACCCTGCATCCCAAAGGAAGGACCAGAAAAGGAGGCATCTGCAGAATCTGTAGGCATAAGTTTATGAAATTCTCTAGTAGAACTGGCTTTCCTTGCATTTGAACTTGTGCAGCTTTTGAGGAATGAAGTAAAACAAAGAATTTGTATGTAGCAACATTAGAGACAGTTCAAAACACATTCCGTCAGCATGCCTAAACCCACATTAAAGGTTTAAAATAAATTTCTATGTTCCCTTAAGTGAGACAAAATAAAACATGGAGATGGCATAGTGTTTGGATCATCATCTCTGTTGTATTGCTCTCTTCTACTCTGTATTCTGAAAAAAATGAATTACCAACAAAATGCTGTCATTGATTTTTAAATTAAAAAAATACTTTCATAACTGATCGAGATAAATTTATAACAAAAAATGGGCTTTAATAATATCCACTCTACACAGAATCACAAGGGTTTATTGGTAATAAAAGCCTTAATTACAGACTCAATTATTGATAGACATAAATGAAGTACAGTTATATTACTTTTATAAGCTGTGCAAAATCTAAACCAGAAGCAAAGAAACCATTCCTGGGCTTTATTGCCTAATGTTGGTAAGAGATTTTTTTAATTTTCATTCAGTTATGAAAAAAAAAAAAAGTTCTACAATAACCCTCATTCCCTCTGCTTTGTCTATCACCTTTCACTTAGCTTTTCCATCTCCATCCAATTTGTCCTTTCATCCAGTAACAGAGTCTTTCACAGGCTTCTTAATTTCTTTCTGTCATTTTAGATGATGACAGGAACAACTTCCATCAAGTTTTCTACCTGGCCTGAAGCAAGCCAGCAGGTTACTGCTCCCCCAGCCCACCTTGTAGCAGCACTGCTTCAGGAGCAGTAGCATTTGCTAGTCGGACAACCCCATCTGGCCAGGACGAGGAGGTAGTGGTGGTGCTGAACTGCAGCAAGATCCAAAAGCCTCCTCTCATCTCTACACAGGTCAGAGCTGACTTTGATATCCTCCTCCTGTCCATACAGGACTTTGAGAGAAGTCTTACAAGCACACGTCTGTATAGTTCAGGAACCTGTGAGATGACGTTCAACTAGGCAACAACAGAACTAGAAGGAAAATCACCTCATTGACAATGCATTTGTGAAGCACTTGCACAAATCAACTCCTAGCACAGCCTTGCGCTCATGCAGCTACCACCTTTCCACACCAGAGTTCTGTGCTCATTCAAGGATCCTTAGCACCTCAGAAGACCACAGCCAGAAGAAACTTGCCTTACCCTGTAATCCCCTGCTCACCAAAGAGTTTGTTAAACCACCTACATGATCTAGATTCACTGCTGTAACTTGTGCAGAAATTTGAGGCAACTTGAGAAGACTTGCAGTATTTCAGAGAACAGAGAACAGCTACCCCACTAAATATAGATATTGAAACCTGAATGAGAATCGAGCCAGTCAGACTAGCAGAGGTTACTATTCTTAGCATTGCTTCTAGTCAGATAAAGACTTCTAGGTAAATAAAGATATCATATATACCTAGAAAATGTTCTCGTTTTCATTGCTTCTGCAATCTGCAGCTGGCAGTCAAGTTTCCAGTGAGGACCTTGGAAGCAAAAAACAAGAAAATTCTACAAGCTTAGAATGACTGATCATTGCCACAGAGATTCAAATAGATGTTATCCATCGCTTTCTAAAAACAGAGAAGCAGTCAGGCCACCAAGTCAGTTAAAAAAAATAAATCATACTGAGACAGAAAATGCAGTTAATGAGAGCCTGACTAGTGCCAATGAAACGCTCTTCGAAAAACAGGAGGCTAAAATACACTGTGATTCAGAAACTAGTCTATAAAAAGCTAGCCTTGAAGAAGAAATAACAAGTAGTTGTGGCAAATAGCTATAAAATTAACATAGAGCAAGAATTTTTTTCTTAATTAAAAGAAAATTAAAAATTAACAAAAAACTCAGAGTTGAGTTTCAACAATAAGTAGTTTCAGTGGACCATTGATGCTATCCTATCCTAAGTCGATATTACACAGTACAACAAAATGAGAATCTTGATCCCTCTCCCAGAGGTGATAAACAGCACCTCAGCAAATAGACGCAGCAAGTTCAGGTTTACATAACACAATCATGTAAACTAACAAAACACCATTGTGACCAGTGACTACTTAACTAATATAATAAATGCTTATAACAAATTTAACACACCCTGGTCAGATCCGTTATCTCAATGCTTAATGCCTCCTGTTGGGCACCAAGGACTGTTGTGGTTTAGCCCCAGCCAGCAGCTGAGCACCATGCAGCCGCTCACTCACTCCTCATTCCACAGTGGGATGGGGAGGAGAATCAGAAGGAAAAAAAAAAAATAAAGGTAAAACATGTAGGTTGGGGTAAGGACAGTTTACTAGGACAGCAAAGGAAGAGGAAAATAACAATATTTATAAACGAATATACCAAGCAGGTGATACCCAATGCAATTTGCTGACCCCTGGAGCTCGATGACCAGCCCCTCCCTGAGCAGCAATCCCTCCTCCCCAGCCAGCCTTTTGGCTAGTTTGGGTCAGCTGTCTTATCTGAGTCCTCTCCCAGCTTCTTGTGAAAATTAACTCTATTCCAGCCAAAAAACAGGGCAAGAGTCAATAAGCAAACAGTGATCACAGAACATTTGAACAAAAATAAATGAGTGTTTGATAAAAACATACTTCAAGAATAGGAACCTGAAAGCTTGTGTATGAACAGCAAATGCTGGCTTGAATGGGTTAGTAGGACTGGAAGATTGGCAATTTTCTGGCACAATGCATTCACTGCCTATCACCAGCAACAAGTAACTTCTGCACTCAAAAGAACTTTGGATCCTTATTGAGAGAGTAAGAGAAAAATAGAAATAACAAAAAAAGAAAGAAAGTTATCTTTCGTTACTATCCCACTTATCTGTAAGTTCTGATCGATGATATGGATAAACTAACCTACACAGGGATGCGAAGCTCCTTTAAACTCACAAAGCTGAAAGTAACATCATCTAGGCTTACAAGTAGCAAAAAAAAAAAAAAGTGTTTGACTACTGACAAAGTATATGCCATCTTGTGTACTGTGGAATGAATGCAAATTGTGCTTAGAAATTGAAGGGCTTGAGCCTCATCTTTCACCAGCAAGTTTAAAAGACTTCAGGGAAGAAAAACATTTCTCCCTCACCTCCCTAAAACTCAGTAGTGTAGAAATACCCTGAGATAATGTGTAGGCATTTACTGAAAATTATTACAGCTTCTAACCTTTGCTAACGAGTTCCAGGGCTAGGTAATTGATTATAAAAATGAAACTGCATTTACCATTTGCTAACTTCTGATAAGCAGCAGCTATATAATCAATTCTCACTTTCAGTAGACATCCAATTGCACTGATATGAAAGCCTGTATGTGAAACACTGATATTCTATCTAGCAGTTTATCTGTTTCACTGCCTACTTTCCCTCTATGAAAAAGATTATATTGACTACCTCAGTGTATTTGGTGTTACTACTGGGTGAATGACCCAAGACAAAATGAGATACAAGGTTATCAGAAGTTACTCTTACCTAGTTTTAATACCAGGTAGAGAGAAGAACAAGCCTTAGCGTATAATGCTATTTTTCTTAAACAGAAATTGGAAAAAAAAAAAAGCTATACTGCTCCCTTTGCTTCCCAAAATCTGCAAGGTGCCCCACCACACACACCTTTCCAACTGAGTGCTTTCTGTATGGGACGTGCAAAACCAAGCTGCATCAGTAGCTTACAGGAGCAGCCAGAAGGATTGGTATGAGGGAAAAATTCCAGTGTGAGTTACTTGGTCTAAGATAAAACAAGACTTCAGAAGTCATAAATCTGTACAAACACATACATGGCCAAAATAATTTTGTAGGCAAAGGCTCTACAGGAGATGGGAAAGTCCCTTCAGGAAGACTATAATCTTCTTTTGACTGCTGAAAACAAAACTGCAAATAAAGTTTTCACCAGTGCACAAATGGAAGGAACTACTTTTTCTGGGACGGAGTCTAGGAGTCAGGAACAATCATTAGTCATTGTCCCACAAGTTTCCCAAGCAGATATGTGTCACAAATCTAGCAGATCTCAGTCCTGTGTTTCTCCTGGTACCACAACTGGAGAGAGCACCCAGAGATCTGGCAGGACCAAAAGGGAATGGGCATGCTACTTCCACAGCTCTGAAGATATAAACAGGTGTACACCTCTCCACCACCTTTCAATGACTTTCTCCCGAAAGACACACAAAAACCACATCAACCTTTATTTCTTCTACTTATTCTCTTAAAAGTTTTCTGATTTCCCTTCTCATTTCTTCTTGTTTCAAATTCTGTTCTCATTTTTATTCATGTGCCTATGGAAAAAATAAAAGCCACAATTCCTTTAACACATTTCCTCTATTAAACATCAGCAACAGTGAGACTCCACCCATTCTCTGTTTTCTCCTTCAACACCTGCAAAAGGGCTATAACCTCTGGGGCATAGTTTGATAAGACAATTTCTGATTAATTAGCTGTATCAGAATAGTCTGCTAATATAAACACAGCTCACATCAGCATGTGTATTCCTGCCAGCATAACAAACAATTCTCCCTTCTTCTTCCTCTCCCTCACTTTGCTTTTGACAATGCAGTCTGCTCACGTAAGCACATCCAGGCTAGCACCTGGGATAGTACAGAAGCATCAGGGAAACATACATTATATTCCTGAACAATGTGATCCTCTAATAAAATACTCCCTTTAAGGTCTATAAGATAATTAGCCACTATTATTCTACCCAACGCTTTATCTGGTATGTTTTGTCTCTAGGTCTTAACAACAACAACAAAAAAACAAACAAAAAACCCAAACAAAAACACAAAACAAAACAAAACCCAAAACAAACAAAAAAAACCCAACCCAAACCCCAAAGCTTGTGTTTAATGACCCACAGGTAGAAAAGAAGAGTATCCTTCTCTCCTTTACATAGTCTCCTGCTGGTCTAGAGCACAAGGCTCTCCACATGGTCACTCACACAAATAGGTCACAGCAAAGGACTTTGAATCCTCACCACATTCACTTCTGATGGATTCTGACTTCCTTCACAATTAACAGCTGACCACTTTTCTCCATCCCTTAATTATTCCTAGGAAAATTTCCTGGGAAATTCTACAATCAAACAACTTCAAGGTGGTGTTTGAGACGACAGATGAGCCTGTGATTAAAAGATTCATGTTGTCATGCTGTTATACGCATGGCTAGAGCAAGGCAAAAAAACCCAAAAACAAAACAAAACCAAATAAAACACCACAAAAAACAAAACTGGTTTAATCTCGTTCAGATCTTCACTCCACCTCTTTCTTTAGCTCAAGCACAAGTTCAAGCAGAAAGCACCACACCTAAAAATCAATCTTCCATTGACATGTCTGTCTGCTGCGCACACTAGCATTTAGTAACTCCCACTTTCTCCCAGTAAACTTCCTGTAGGTATTGCTTCCTATCACACTTTTATGCACTGTGAACCAAGATTTTACTGGTTTCCACTTACATCAAGACAATTTTGAATGATTTAAGTCTCTTGCAGCTAGTCATGGTGATCCTTTCTTCACTTACATTTTACAGTTTTCCAGTCTGATGAAAATGGATTTCCAGGAGTTGGAACAACCTAAATGGTCATTATTCACAATAATCTAACAAAATATGCTTCACTGGAAGTTAATATTGAAAAAAAATACAAGCTCAAATTAAAACTATTCTGGGAGTTTATTTTAAATAGCAATAACAATAAAGCACTACAATATCTCATTGAAAAGTGGGACACAAACAACACATGAATGGGACCATAACCGAATTAGTCTATACTGCAAAACAAACAAGTAATCATCACAGGATTTGATAGCCATGCATTTAAACATATCCTAATCTCAAAACTAATAAGAAAGCATAACTATAAAAATAGATCTCTCATGTTAAGTCTCATAAAAGTCTCAAAACTGCAAATCTGCTCTAAAGGATTTCCTCACATTTTAATTAACAATCATAAAAATATTGTGATGAGATAATCTCAGTTTATACAGAAGCATTTTCTCCATTTTAAACTACATGCAAGAAAGCTTAGTAAGCTGCATGTTCCCTGCTGACAGCCACAAAAAATATATAGCCTTTCTCATATATTATATATAATGAAAAAACATGTGTGTGCTATTTAAAAAATAGTGGCTTAAAAAGTCAGCCGAAGATGTGAACTTGCATCATATTCAGAAAGATTGAACTAGATCGACCCTCCCTACCTAAACCATTTCTCTGAGCTGTGCTAGCCAGACATCCTCTGCAAGGAGCAGAAAGATGCTATGACTCACAGATAGTTTCCAGGATCCTAACGGCCTCTACGCCATCGTATGTGGCTTACTGTGTCCTCCTGAGCCCCCTCTGTAGGTACCCTGCTATCTTTAGCCTAAATATGAGGTCCTTAAGAATATATTTAAATACTTGAATAATTTCGAAGCTGGGTATCCAAACACATGATGGATCATGGCTCAAAACTATCCAGTTAGCTTAATTTCTGGATTTTGTGATTTAGCACAATTGCTGTTGTAGGTTTACAGTGTGTCAACTACCACAGTTCAATGTTCCCCACCTCAGTCAGATGCAGCATGAAAAGGCTCAGACTAGAAAAATGGTTGACAGTTGCAATTTCAGCAGCAGTGGTTCATACAGCTGTATTTATTAGTGTTCATATTAAACAACTAATGTTACATTTCTTTGGAATTGGTAAAAATACATTGTAAGACTACAGGCTGCTTCGTTCCAGAGATGAGAGTTTCTTGACTATCTTGGATGACCACAGCATAAGGTGCACAGTACTTCAGAGAACATCTGATGGCTCAGCAGGACAAAGCAGGATATTTAGGTCATCCAGTGATTATACTCAGCATATGACAACCTTTCCCTGACACATTACCTCATACACCAAGCTTCTTATGAGGACGAGAAGAAAACATTCAGGGTTCTTCCCCCCACAAAAAAAAGACTGTCAATATGAACAGCTTTTCAGGTTATCTGTACTGACCCAAGAAGGAGATGGAGGGTTGTCCAGAAAGGGTGCATTAGTCCATGCGGTTGGCCTACCAGCACAGGCCATGTAAGCCCAGGGCAGGAGCATGTGGGGAAGCAGATGTCTTCCGGAGGCAGGAAATAACACTGAATTGAATGGCTGACAGGAAGGGAACATAAAGAGTCGAGTATGGTGGTGTGGCAGTACACGGTCTGGGTGAGGGGAGACGGCAGGTGAAAGGGAGGAGGCAGAGTAACTGCCAAACCCAGGAGAGCGCATGGTGACACAGACAGGGAAAAGCAGGCACTGCCTATCTTGAAACTGGGTTTTCCCCTGCTCACTGGTGTCTTTTTCCCTGCTTCTCAAAATACTCATATCAAAGGTTCTCCTTAACCTCACCATTTTCCAGAAAGCTTTCTGTTCTCCCTCTGCAACTTGTTTCACTTGCAAGCAAAAATCCAGTTGCCATTTCTGCGCGGGTGACTTACCTCCTCCCTCCAGACCTCTGCTTCCACAGGCCTGCCAGCCGTGCAAAGGAACGAGGCGGCACAGGCTGGCTCTGCACAGCTGGGGCTGGGGCCCTCCGCTTGCTTCCTTCCTCCTCCAGCTGCCCACTTGCTCTCTAGTCCCCAGACTCTCTACCACAAACACCACTTCCACTGCACTGAAGAGGTAACGGGATCTGACGAGCCAGACCCAAAAGTTCCCCTCGGGTTCAGCTGACTGTTCTCTGGAAACTCACACTCACAAGATGTGGAAGTCTCACACAGGAACATGGCAGCTACAGCTCCTCCGGGCCATCAAAATGGCTGCCGCTCCTGTCCAGGCAGCATCCTTCAACAGGCCTTCCCAAATGATATTTCATCCTTCCCAGTTTCAGCTGCAAAGACCCCTTTTGATGCTTTTGCCATATTATTTCTTTTCACAGGCTTTAGGGATATACCTGATTTAACACACTGGGAGTAAGCTATTTGCCTTTTATTTGTGTATGCCACTCCCTGGAGAGATGCTGATCTGGGTGTGTCTTTGGCCCAGTCATCAGTTACTGGTAGCAAACTTCTCTTTCAGTTAGTTCATATGTGCTCCAGTCAAAAACATTTGCTTACAGAGCAGTGAACTTTGAAGTATAAAACCAATCCATCTTCCTTTTCACATTGATACAATCTGCCATAGATTAAAAGTGCTGCTCTTGCAGTTCTAAATACTCTAGCTTTCCTTAATTGTTCTCATCTCTAAAGTCTTCTCTCTCCGAAACCTACAGATCCAGGACACGTACTCGTCAATGACACAGTGAAGTTTAGCAAACAATATGCTAGAAAAAAATATTTTCTATTTCTCAGCCTGAAATGTTCCCAAACATCTTTTGATGCTCAAGTGCAGTTTACAAATCAAAACCACCTTTATTATGTTATTTTGTTTTCTTTAAATCAAAGATCTTACTTTTTTTTTTTTCTTAAACATCAGATGCTAAAAGAATAAAAATCAGTGGGAAAGAATTTCAATATTCCATTTATGCGTCTTTTTCTCTTTTCCTATAATCTTGGAAAGACACATTCAGACTCCTCTCCAAATAAAATGGCAGAAAAGCAGATTTTTTCAGTGTGAATCTGCATGCCAACTCACTTTGCAAAACCTTAAACTCCCACTCACGTGTGCTGTCAGCAGAGGAGGTCACACCTGGTGACATAATACAGAACACAGCACCTAGAACGCATAGTCAAAGCCTGCGCAAGGGCTCGGTCCCAGGGCTAAATCACGCAGCCACCGATGCTCCTCTGCTGCAGCAGTAGCTGCTGGTGCTGGCTGGCACTGCCAGGCTGTCCTAAGAGTCAATGAACACGCAGCCCAGTCCTTTCCCGTGACAGAGGGGAGAAATACTGTCTTGGAGGAATCACTGCTCCTGCTCCAAATCCTGGCAGGAGTTGGACCTCCTTTAGCTTTCTGACCTGGGCACGTGCTGTTCAGGTTCAGATCATACGGCAATTCCCACCCTCTGAGCCTCACAGGGCAAAGTTGGGCTACCCCCGACACAAGGAGAGCTCTTTAAGGTACAATTCATCTGGTACCTCTGCAAATGTAATTTGTACAAGGCTAAGCACCATGGACTTGCAAGCAGCTTGCTGGCAACAGCAATCACCAAGGATGTGTGTTCACTGCAGAAGCAGCTCACGTAAAATTTTCTAGCCTTGTAGTTGTAACTAAAGCACTAGCTAGCAGCCAAAGACTGCAAAGCGCTCAGTGTGTTTGAAGTTTAGCTCAAGCAAATGCCACCAGAAACTTAAAACTCAATCCTTTTTTCACCACTGGAGTACAAGAGATTAAGTTAGAACATTAAAATCCTCTTACATGAAATGCATACTGAGGTACTTCCACCCTGGCTTAACAGCTCAGGAGTGCCATCATGTCCAAGGGAAAAAACAACCAACTTGCAAAGTGACCTCCCCCAAGGCACCATCAGTCCCAGTTCACAACAGTTTCCTTCTGCTTACAAACATCACTGCTTGAAAAGCCTGGCATTACAGTACTACTTACTCTAGACACTATCGATCACTTTCCTCCTTCATGAAATGATATTAAATAAATAATAATTAAAAAAATAGCCAACAAACCCTCAAGCCATATTGAATCCTCAGTCTTTAATTCTCCCTGTTCAGGGAAGAAACTTTATAAATTTTTTCTTTACTGTTACCATTGTGGAAGATACTGGGAAACTGCTGAGCCAAGCATTTTATTAGCAGATGGAAGATTTAGGTCTTAACCTCACATCTGGAATCAATGCAACCTGGATAAAACTTTTGTTTTTCTAGTATCTATCCTTCCCTCCTTTCCTAAAGATAGATTAATGGTCCATCTTTAAAGAAAAAAACCAAACCAAAACAAACAACCCACACCCAACAAAACACAAACAGAAAACCCTCATCCAGACTTTACAAAAAGCTTTAGCAAAAAAATAAAGATTTTCTTTGCAATACTCCCCTTAAAGCTTCTATTACCAATTTTCAATTCACAGGGTTCCTCAAGATTTTTGCAGCATTTACCATGCTCTGTCACAGAACTTGCAGACTATGACCCACCAACCTCCTTCCGTGGTTATGAAAAAAAAAGTCTGTGCTGTTATAGTATATCCAAAAAAGTAACAAATATTTATTCTTTTGCATGAAGAAAGCCTCCTCACGAGGAGTCACGGTCCCCCGCACGCTCAGCACTCTGCTTTTTCACGCTTACATGAAAAGCGTCTCAGAACAATCATTGCTGTTTACAGATGACAACATTTTGAAGGAGGACTAGCAAACAGTCAAAAAAGCAAGAAAAGGCAAGTGATTTATAAGCTTTTGTGAATTAGAATCCACACCTAACACAAAGGACCCCACCATAGCAAGAGGGCTAGGTATTTATATATACTTACGCAAAGCACTTTCCAAGTGTGAAGCTTACACGTGGCCCTCAGGAGTAACCACAACCATAATTCATTTCAAGAAACAGTTTAAACACACTACTTCCGCCCAGAAAAATTAACAACCTTTCGGGCTGAACTACCAACTTCAGTCTTTAAAATACTCCCACATCTAATAAAACTGGACTGTGAATTCCAGCTAAAAAATGATTCACCTGCCTCTCCTCCTCCGGGTGCGGATATCGCCCCTCACAACACCCCACTCCTTTCTGTATAAAGCTTCTGGCAGCTCACACTCGCCCATTCAGCATTCATTGAAGAAACACACTGCTTCATTCATTCCTCTGTGCCCTGTGCCGCTGATGCAATGGAAAGAGAGCCAGAGACTGCGAGCAGACCGAGTATGCTGAAGCCCATCCTTCCTTATCACTGCTGCACTTGCAGACGGACATAATGATTAAAAAGTGACCCACAGAGTGCTTTGCACACCATTCAGAGCAGCAGAAAAAATGGGACATCCCTAAAATAAGCAGATGCCTCTCTGCAGCAGTTCAGAGGATGCCCCCAGCAAAAGGGGGTAGTTTCTCATGCTTGGAAGGAATACGGACCTGACCCTTCCCCTCTTACGCAGCGGAAAGGAAGCAGCCACCACGGACACTGTCGATGACCACCATTACAGAGAGTTTCTGACCTCCGGCTCCTGAGCTTCATGCTGTTCAAGAGTAACCCCAAAGCTGCCCTCGCCAAGCCATGCCGCCACGGTGGCTGCAGCAGCGCTCCAAGTCCCCATCTGCGGGACGACGACCGCTAGCAGGTTCTGCAGAGCCTAATGCTGCCAGCACGCCCCGACACCCAGCTACAGCCCTGCTCCCATGACAAGACCACTGAAAAAACACAACTCTCATTCCCTCTGCTCCTATCCCTTTGGCTCTCAGGTAAACATCATGCACCTCTCATAGGCCTCTGATACACCAACATTTTGATACACAGGCCAGAAAGTTTGCCTTCCCTGGTCCTATAGGAACTTCCTTGTGTCTACAGACACCAAGGACTTACGGCTCTTCTGAGATAAGGAACTTTCTTTCTAACAAAGCAGGCATACACTTTGTTAAGATACATAGAAGGTGCCAAAAAGATTTTGCAAATCTAAACTAAAAGAAATAAGTAATAATTAAACAAAACGTTAACCTGCTGCTTCTACATCCACGAGTATCACCTTTGCAACATGTCACTTATTTTCCACTATCTCAAAAGCTTTACACTCCTCACCCCTGCCAGCCCCAGCAGCCATACAGAAGTTTTGGATTTCACACTGCAAGGTACTTAAAGTGATAAGCAACTACAAGAAATGACCTGCAAACACAACCGAGTCTGGATGAAATACCAGAACCTGACCCTGACCAAACCTGCAGTTGAACTTTCAGAAGCCCCACTCCAACATCAAAGATTCATGTAGACACTTAGGAATTTGCTGCTGTGGGGCCCCACACAGTAACTGAGGTTAAACCTTTAGGGTAAAGGACTTAAACTTCAAAGCTAAGACAGAACCTGTTGCATCATTCAACAGTAGTGTGATGAGCAAGGTCAAACTAAACTGTGGAAGAGTTCCCACTCCAAAAGGCAAAGCCCTGTTACAGAAGCCATGTCAAAAGCTAAGCTACTAGACTAAAAACATTTTCTGCAAGTTTTACATATTTAACAAAAATCCCACACTTAGATTGGCAACAAAGCTGCAAAATGTAAATTTATGCAACGTGAAGCACAAGTTGCTTATACATTGGTGACTGTTTCAAACCGTAGAACTGACTGCACAGTAAGCTCTGCATTACTAAGAGTTCTTGTCTGTGCAGAAACATAACAGTAGAAAACGTAGTTCACTCAAACTGGAACCTGGTGGGACATTCATAATACTGACTTCCTTATTGCTTCCATGTGTAGGTAGGGTTCAAGACTAGCAGTAAGTTGTGCAGTGGTTTGAGAACTGAGGAGTAATATTAAATGACAAAAATATGTCACGAATCAAAGTTGGAAAAATCATCCCCTTGGTAACCTTTCAAGCTGTCAAGTGCAAGATGCAAATGTTTTCTGATTTACGTCACCAGTTGTCAGCACACCACTTTGTTGGCAGCGTCAGAAACTTTCGACTTCCCCAATTTGAGAAAGCAAACCCCATAATGCTGTGTCAGTGAGTGAATTTTAAGATAATACCTACCCTATCATCTTCTTTATATGCAAGCACTTGTTACACAACTTGACGTGCCATATCAAGAAGGAAGAAATTGATTCAGAATCCCTTACTTCTCTGAAGTTGCACAGCTACACTGAAGTTACCCAAATCCTGCCTAAATATTCTGTTCTTTGTCCTTCTTATTTTGTTCCACGGATGGCTTTGTAGGTAAAGGTCATTAAATTAATCTCTGCTCTCCAAAACAACTAGATGAACCCAACAAACAAACAATTTTATCTGGACGAGTCACAGAACTCACTTTGCTAAGTGCATGCTGGTTTCTACATTTCATGAAACAAAATTCCATGCCAAAATGGAGTAACACGTAGGCTAATACTCCAGATAATCAACAGCAAAATAATTCAGAAACTGCAACTAAAAGAACCGCATGTCACAAATAATATTAAAACCTGATACTTGCATTCAAATGTCCATTTTTAAGTCCCGTTCAAACTGGGTATTCTCTGTAAGCTACCCAGTTACAAAGCTTTAAGTGAACATTTACCATTCCCCCCCACAGATAAACTGCATCAACCCTTTCTTGCCTTTCTAAAATATTGAGCCTTAGTAATTCCTCCTGGCTAGCATGATAAACCCATTCAATTCAACAGCAACCTCTTGAAAAATAAGCTGTTCTACTTCCCCAAACAAACAAAACCCCACAACCCTCCCCCAAAAAAACAACCTAACCAAAAACTCACATGAAACAACAACAAAAACCTGAAATATACCAGTCAGTCATATAAAAATGCCACATTTAACTCTAGCTGTATACAAGCTACATCTATTTTGTTATCCAAGATCTACTGTTATTTTCTCTAGTTAAATCAGGGGGAGTGGGGGGATATGCAACTACTGTAGTAAGTCAAATGATAAATGGCATTTGTGCAGGATTCATCTGATTGAAGAATAATGCTGAGTTCATTATAAGTTTATTTGAAGGTGACCTGATTTAAAGGATTTTTTTACTTTTTTTTTTTTAAGAAGGAGCTGATCCTTAATGGGGCTTCATAATCAGTTTCAAAATAGTCTGATGAGAAATAATATTTAAAAAAATAAAGGATCCAAGGAAACTGTTCTGTAAACCTAGGTGTTTATATTTATCAGCCTTCTGTATGTACCGGATTCTGTATTAGAGACATGGAATGGGTTAAAAGCATATCAGCACATACCTAAGCTTTTCTTTTCCAATAGCCCAGAATCCAGACTGTGTTAGCAGAACAGCATACGTGTTTCAGTTTTCCTTTATGATCCTAGAAGAATTTGCTGAAAGAATATTTTTTGTTAAATAAAGGTCCTACTTATTACATCTTATTGGAAGTGTTCTAGCTTTCTCTCGCCACAACAGTCTAGTGCAATCATTCCCTTGTGCTGTTTGTATCCTATTTCATGCAACACCACTTTTGGCCCATTTCATCCCTGGAAAGTACCCTCTTTTTATTGTAATTCTTTTTGAGTGTCTCCATGAAGTCACCCCCAGAAAAGGAAAAGGTCATTTAAACACCTGATTTTGTAATGCGGCCATTTAAAACACACACAATGCCTTGCTGCAAAGAGACAAGTATCTCCAATTGAGTCATCTTTTTGGGTTTGCCTATTATGTGATTCGGACTTGTCCTTCCTTCTCCTTCATGCAACAGGAAGCCTGTGATGAAAGTAAGATGCTTTCAGAAACAAAGCCCGGCACCACAGAACACTGCTAAGAAGCAAAGACTTTTAACATAACTTTTAAGCTGAAGCCGGAGGTCTGGGAAAAGCAGAGACTCGCTGCTTCTAACAGTAAGGTGGCGGAGCTCCCTCTATTGAATTAGCTGCCAGCATATCTTCAAATTTAAGAGATGCCAACTGTGGTCAGAATCAGTGTTCTGTTAAAAACCCAAAACCCAAAACACCTGGGACGCACCCATCAGGTACACTGTATGAGCAAGCTAGCTGAGGGAAGGGGACAGCTGCCGCACGGAGCTTCTAGCACAGGCCAAAATGTCACCAACCTGCCAGGGCTCCAGCCTGGGGGACTTCTGCTGTCCATGAAACCCGAGGAGATGTTTAAATTTGACTGTTTGAGAGCTTTCCCTCAAGGACCAAAACTGCTGTGACCAATACTCATGTTTAATGACACTGGGAGGTTCTACAGATGGGGCTACCAGAGCACAAAATGCAACGCATGGATGTGGTGCGAGCATTTCAAGTTTTTTCTTCACAACAAGGGGTTAACTATACAGAGTACAACCTAATTGAAAACAGATGATATGGATATATAGACTGCTGAAACACTCATTAAATCACCAAATGCACTTTTTGCTTGTTATCAAGGGAACAGCTTAGAATTTCCATCGCTATTGAAAGCACTTCAAATGCTTTCTAACCAAACGTTACAGAACTGTTCTAACCCCTGATAACCTCTAAAAATCATACCCTAAAGCTGCAGGCACTCTCTCTCGCTCTCTCCGTTTTATCACTTTCTCCCCTTTTTTTTTTTTACCTCCCAAAAGAGGCATATTTCTTATCAACAACAAAAATACCAGTTCAGTAGAAACAGCAGTTGTTTTAATAAGTAAATATTTATTTGCCTTTCAGGAGACCGAGATGCATGATAAGAAAAGCAATTTAATCTTAAGCTACGCGGATATTCCTCAAAAGAGCCACCACTTTGGAGCAGTAGATTAACATCCACTGGGGTAGGACCAACTGCGATTCAAGCCATTCTCAATAAAACACATCAGGGAAGAAGAAAACCAAAACAAAGCCAGATTAGAAAAAAGGGAAGAAACTTGATCCAGTCGCTGCCAGTAATGGATTGTCAGCATACTAGTTGTACTGCAATCTCCTCTCTAAAAAATGAGATTCATTTTCAAGCATATTAAGAAGACAGGAATGCATAGCCTCCTTTAATATTCATCCTGTTCCAATTAAAGAAAAGATACTAAGATAAAGAATGTGTAGGTCAAAGCCTTGTCTTCAGGGAAGATAACGCTCAACAATTTCAAATCAAGAGGAGTTTTTAATGTTCAGTTTTTCCTGGAAAAATCACATTCTGCTTGAGTCAATTCTAATTATCACCCTACAGCATTTACAGTTCTTGAAGATTCTCTCATTTGAGCATTGGTGCGTGGAAGCGTAACTATTTTTCTTGAAAGCAAAGGAACTTGAAAGAAATCAGCACACTGCAACAGGTCCTCAATTCTCTTATAAGCGTGGCCTTGCAGTTTACATGCATTTTCTAACAAAAAAAATCATTGTATTACCAGAGGAAAAAGCTACCCAACCCAGAGGAACCTTGAGGAGCACTGAACAGAGAGCCTGAACTTTATGGATTGGATACAGTAGTATCTCTCAAAAACCCAGTACGTAAAGCCTACCCCTGTATCAGAGTTTGCAGAACTGAATGAGACCATACTATTAGTGACATGAAAAAACTGTTTCCACAATGAGCATGGTAATATAAAAAAGCCCTCCCACGTGTGAAACAGCAGTGGAACCAGCACTGCAGATCAGACCATGAGCCAGCTTATCTGTCACCATCATGCTTATGCTCATGTAGCACAGGTCACAAAAAGGGGAAACTAAATATTGATCATCTAGTGTCAGGAGATTCAATTAGAAATCATAGCTCCTACAAAGTCAGCACATTCAACCTCTCAACTGAGGCTTGAAGTACATAAAGGTAGGCCTGGCTCCTCTGTAGTTGGTTTCCTATTCTGCAATCTGCTTTTGTTTCACTCGACCAGTCCAAAACCACTTTGACAAAAAATACTATCCATAAAGTCCCTGTGGTAGAAACCTAAGAAGAGTCCATGGTAGTGTGATGCGGTATGACTGGCCAACACATTAAAGCTGTACATTACATACTGTAATGCTTGGTTTTTATATGAAGTCCTTCTGCACCATATGTAATCAGATCTGACATTATAGAAATATGCAGTAAGCAATCCTATAGCTTAAGACTATAAACCACATCACAGAAGTAGGGTATTTGTAAGAAAATAGAGAAGATACGTTTATCCTGATCACATAGATGTAATTTGCATTATGTAAAACACTTAATGTTATTTTCTTTATTTTCCTCTTCATGTGTCACAGAATGGTTTGGGTTGGAAGGGACCTCAAAGCCCATCTAGTTCCAACCCCCCTGCCATGGGCAGGGACACCCTCCACTAGACCAGGGTGCCCAAAGCCCCATCCAGCCTGGCCTTGAACACTGCCAGGGATGGGGCAGCCACAGCTTCTCTGGGCAACCTGTGCCAGTGCCTCACCACCCTCACAGCAAAGAATTTCTTCCTAACATCTCATCTAAATCTACCCTCCTTCAGCTTAAACCCATTACCCCTTGTCTTGTCACTACACGCCCCGATAAACAGTCCCTCACCAGCTTTCCTGTAGGCCGCTTCAGGTACTGGAAGGCTGCTGTAAGGTGTCCCTGGAGCCTTCTCTTTTCCAGGCTGAACCACCTCAACTCCCTCAGCCTGTCCTCACAGGAGAGGTGCTCCAGCCCTCTCATCAGCTTCATGGCCCTCCTCTGGACTCAATCCAACAGGTCTTTCTCATGTGGGGGACCCCAGAGCTGAACACAGTACTCCAGTTATCTCACATAAGTATTTAGAGATTCCGTTCCCCAAAACTTTCCTCTGGAAATAAGCCAAATAGCTTAACTACTACAAAGACAAATGAAATTATTTACCCTGGGATTACACATTAGAATCCTAGGTTACTTTCAGGAAGGAGAATGGATGATACCGTAAGGAAGGGTATTACTCTTACACAGGTTGGAAAGTGGAAATAAGATATCCTGGAATTAAATATGACTTACGACAGAGATATTTATTTCATGAACATAACAACATATATTTTCTCCAGTAAAAATCAATGGGCTGAAATTTCAGAGATTTACAGACCTGGATGATTTCTGTTGTTGCCTTCTGCCTCATGAGAAGTGCTAGAAACTCAACAGAGGAGGGGAGGGCACAAGAAAAAAAAATTTATGTTGCAAGACTTTTCTAGCATATTCACACCAAAAGAAAAAAAATATATATCAAATACTTCCCAAAGCAAACAATTTAACAACTTCCAGCTCACTTAAAATTGAGTCTGGCTTTGCTACCTGTGTATTGTATCACAGATACATAGCGTTTTGAAACATATATATATGGTGCAGATGTTTCCTGACTTCAATCTCAGAAAAAACATGTGAACTTCAGATCTTAAGACAAAAAAAAACAGTTTCCCTAGATCAATGTTACACCAGATATACCAGGAAGAAAAAATCGTGGCAGAGATGACAACACAGGAAGTGTCACATGAATGAGAAGACTACATGTTATAGCCTCGCTACCCTGATGCAATATAGCAATAGGTAACAAGTCTTCAGTAATAAAACACAGTATGAGAGACTCGGATTTTCTTAGGTATAATTAACCAGAAAGCGGGGGGAAGGTGGAAGCGTTACAAAGGTCATGATTAGCTCCTGATTAAGAGCTAGCTTCCTTTTCAATATAGTCATTTCCTCTAGCAAAGTATGAGACTTTAATTGGTATTCTCATTTAGTCTGACCTAGAGCTAGTCTCCTACTACCAAATGTGGACTTGGACCACCTCCCTTTTTTTTTTTTTTTTTTAAATGGGTATCTTTCATTTAAAAACTGGGCAGTTTATACTGTGAAGAAAGAAACTCAAAATTTCTCATAGGGATCCCAGTCAGCTTGAATATTGCTGGAGAGATCTACACCTGATGCACATCAACCTTTAATATGCTTTTAATAGCTTATCTATTGCTTTCTATATGCAAACCTGAAATGGAACTCCCAAAAGCCAAGTACCATAATAGAGTAATATATCCAGAATTTGTTGTAGATGATAGCAAATTACCTATCATCTAAAATAGCTGAGATAGCAAGGAGAAAGAAACGTGAAGTATACAGTAATATCAAGACCTTTTTTATAGATATTTTTATATTTAACTACCTTTTATACTCTGCAGAATAAACTGAGAGCTAGAGACTTAAATATGGTGTCAGGCTTTCCAGGTATTTTCAGTACTGCAGGGAAAGTTTCTAAGCTGAGGTGGGGCTGGTTTCTCCCCACATGTATTTTGCCCGCACTCTGAACAGTTAGCCTGAGCTTCTCTTTGAGGGGCAAGGAATGAAGAGCAGAAAAACCGTGGTAAATGGTTTTACCTCTAACCTATTTAGACCATAGGTGGTCCAGTCCTATCTTTTTTATAGACCTCCATCAACACAAGCCTTGAGATAAAAATATTTTATGGTGTCCCCTCTCCTTCAATGGAAAAATGTAAACAGCCACACAATCAGCGAGATCATTTCATATTTACTGGGATAAATCTCACCATGGGGGCCAAGTCTTGCTTCATAGAAGCTGAGGTGCTTATCTCTCTGGATACTCCACATGCCTTTGAGATTTCAGAAAATTAACAATCTTTCCTGAAGACTTTCTCTACATCACAGAAACCCTTTGTAAACTGCCACCGAAACCAGTATTTTTTTTTATGTCCTACAGTGATTATACACTGTATTTGCCAAAGCAAAAGCCTAGCAGAACAGCCTGACATACTGCTTATGGTTCCAACATTGCTTTTTGTTCTGTTTGGAGCCTCTTTAGCGTTCTAATTGAAATTAAAGCTTCTGCAGCCTTACTTTATTGCTGTAACTCGTTTTCTACTCAACTAGAGCTTGTACAAAATAAACATGAATACATCTAGTGAAAAACGTCTGCTCTCGTGAGCATGCTTCGATGAGAACGTACTGCCTGTAAATGGTTAACTGGAGAGCACGTAGTAACAAGGCAGAGGCCAGGATGAACTCCGACACTTCTGCAAACGCGGTTGCAAACGCAGGCACGTAAAGGCAAAGCCATTTCTTAAAGCAATACAAAGTGTCACCACAGGCTGACGCTCTTTCTACAAGAATAATGAGACGGTCTTCGCGTTGAATGCGGAACTCACTTCACAGCTTTTTGCCTCAGACTTCACTTTCACGCTCAATATTTACAAAATAAAGCCTACAAACTCCTCACGGCCAAAATATGCCCAGAACAATTAGGGTATTGAGCACTCCCTGCTCCTTCCCACTTCCCTAACGCCCCTGGAGTGCTTTTACAGAGCGGGGGAGGGAGAGAAGTTACCCACGCGAACCCCATCCGCCGGAGCAGCCTCACCCCACGCAGCGCTGCCCCAGCCG
>VXBL01000258.1:226172-273233 GCA_013400195.1 Aramus guarauna | reverse complement strand
CCGGCGGCGGGAGGAGCGGTAACTTCCCAGGCGCGGGCGGCTGCTCTCCCTCTCGGCGCGCAGCGAGGAGCGACTCCGCACCGGAGCAGGTAGCCGCTTCCCTCTGGCAGCCGAGCGGCGCTCCAGGANAAAAAAAAAAAAATTAATAATACTGCCCGTTCTGTTGCACGTTTAGAAACGTGGTGAGTCCTGTGTTATCCTCCCCCTAGCCAAAATGAAACAAAAAGGAACCAAAGATAACAGCAATCAGTTTAATCAGATTTAACGAATTCAGCAAAGGATTTGGGTAAAGGGAGAGGAGCTCACCACACTCTTCCTCGCATGAAGAAATGCGTTGAAGGGCAAAGGAGGGATCATTCGGCACTTTTGGAAGTCAGCTGCCCTAAAGGTCAAAAAGATTCCTCGTCGGGCTAATGCGATCCAGCCAGCCATGCTTTATTCTCGCCCTGCTTCCATCTGAGCAGGCAGCGCTGTTTCACAGGGAGGGACATGAGCCCCCTGAAGTCACACAGCAAGCTTCTCGGCTAACAGTACAGTGTGATCAACATGTAGCCCACGCTACATGAAGTAAGCCTGATGCCCCTAGTCTAAAAATACAACGCACATCATGGGACCTCTTCAGAGGGACTTTCTCGTAGTGAAATCTGAAGTGTCAAGTGCTTTATCTTACTTCACCATGTGATGATGTGAATTCTTAGACCAGAACTTCCCCAAAACTCCTGGAAATCAAAGACAAACTTCATCAGTCGGTTCTGCAAGTATATTTGGTATTCTCAAAACAATTTTCATGATGACTAACAACACTTAAACATTACCATGATACAGAGTAGGTTTAGAATAACACAGCCTGTGTATTTTTTTTCCTTGTGTATCATGCTTGTTTTCTGTAAAGTGGGGTACGGATATTTTGCTTTTAGAACTTTAAATCTGAAGTGTTGTCTTTGATTCAAAATATCCTTCTGTTCTTCCACATTATTTTTTTCTTCGTATTGTGCAAGGCATGCTATGCAATCAATTTTAAAAATATTTTACTTTCTAGGCTTACTGCTCAGCAGAGCTCTGTCGTCCTTTGTTTTCTCAGTAGATTTCTCTCTATGGGCATATTACTAAGCAGATTCCAGAAAAATACTACTTTTAAGGTCAATAATCTTTTTGTCTTGCTGTTGAAGCCGATTAGTAATTCCCATTCAGTGTTTTTTTTTCTTGCGTGTTTAAATGCAGTAGAGTACTCATTCGTAGAGATATTTAGTAGTAGTATTGCTGTAGAGCCTGGAGACCCCCTCAAAATCTTGAAAGAGACATTGTATGGAATTGCTTTGAGATGACCACCAAATCCAGTTGAAAGTTGTATTCCTACTCCGGTTTTACCTTCTAGTGCTTTTAATAATATGTGCTGGTTTTCCACAACTTGAGATGAATTACAAATTAAGGGCCTAATTCTGCCTTCTTTACTGGTATGGACAAGCCATAGTGGGATTGTGGCTGGGAAAAAAGAAAAGTCAGGCTCTAAAAGTGATCTGAATGCAAACAAGCATAGAAGAGGAGAGGGCTTATAGGCAAGAATTCACTGGTGCTCTTAGTATATGTTTTGTTTTAAACACAACAATGGCAAGATCAATTTGTATAAATACAAATACAGAATTTGCTGGTTTATGGAATTTAATAATGTCAAAGCCATTTGTTTTTAAAGAAGATGATTAACTGTTTCCTCATTTGCATCAAAATAATGAACAGTATATATTTTCTACCAGTGGGAGCAGGGAAGTCTTTGTAAATGGTGCAAATAATTTCCAATGGCATGGTGCAGAGACTAAAAGGCAAGCTATAGAGCCACACATTTCAAACAGGCAAAACATACAGAGTCATTTTACAATTTATGCTTAAGATAGTATGCAGAAAAAATATTCAATGACTATTTTTCTCTCAGATCAATACTGGATGTGTTGTTTAAAGTCTGTAAAAAATATGAGAAATGCGGAAGATTACATTAAGGACATAATACTTAAATCAGAAGTATGATTTGTTTAGGGTTTCCCTCACTCCTTTGTCATTTCTCTTCAAAGCTGTTTCTACCTTTCACTTGAAAGGAGCTCTTTGAATTCTGAGTAAATAGAAAGCATCTCAAGCTCAGATTACTCAAATGTTTTGATAACTTCACAGGAATTTAAATGTGATTAGGAATTGTCAAGATAATTATTAAAGATATCTTTATATGCTCTATCATTCCAACTGTCCTCAATTCTGAGATTTGTAATTAATTCCTTTAATGTCTATTGGGTTGACAGAACATAGATTTGTTTTTTTACAGATTATTTTCCTGGGCCATGCTCCTCTTCCCATTGAAGTTAATGGGAGTATGAGTGAGTCACTGATCTGTTGGGAAAGCAGCAACTGCCTGGCTTTAAAGTCCAAAATAAACATTTATTTTGAAGAATTTAAAACACTAGTACAAAAAAAATTCTGTAGAAAATAACTCTGTTTTTGAAAAACACTAATAAAAAAAAATCTTTGATAAATGCTTAATCCTATCAAACCATAGATTTTCTATTTATGTGACAAAGTGGATTAAAAGTATAATCCATTAATAATTGTTGTGCATCATAACAAAGAATTTTTGTTAAACTGAATACTGTTTCCCATTTACAACAGATGCATAAAATAGTTTCATCGGAAGCAAACTTCTAGCAAGAATAATAGAGAATACTGTTAAATAGAGCACTGCTCAACACTCCTGGTAATTTAATCTGTTGTTAATAGTGAGTGAATAAGCTTCAGTCCTGGAGGATAGTTAAGGATAAGGATATTATGTCAATGAAACTGTGCATGCTGTTTTGGCTCGGTAGTACAGAAGTACAGTCTGCAAAATGGAAGCCAGCTGTTGTTGAAACTGCCCTTGAATTATAAGGCAACTGTTGAATGCAACATCCAGCCTTGTATTTCTGCAAATCTGGTTCTGTTAGTTTAGCTGGAGACTGTTAAGTTAAAGGTGTTAATTCAGAAGATACCTACAATGATACAGATTCTTGTCAAGTGTACTGATCCTCACTGCAACGTTATCTAAACCTAAGGATTAAGCATGAATGGAATCCATACTGCCAGTTGCAACATTGCTGAAGGAATTTTTAGTGAATCATCTGGGACTTGGGTCATATTTTATGACAACTGGGGAATCCACAAGGTGCTTCCTGCTCCCTTAGGCACATGAATGCCTTTAAACACCAGGCTCTGCAAATCTGAGCCAAAGCGCGGCGAGGTCAAGCAGAGTCATTTGCTGACTTTGCTTGATTAAGGTATAAGCCGTGGTAGAAGAATACTCATGTTTGTCAGGAATTATTTTGCCTTGCTCAATTATCGGCACATGAGCATAACTGGTAGCAAAGTCTTCCTGAATTAGATCAACTGTGTATGGTGGAGCGTCTCTAGGTTGTAAGGTATTTCAAACAAAACATCCAGGACACAAACAGAAAATGGTCAAAAACCACACTTGGGCTAAAAATTAACTGTGACCAATAATAGCGAAGAAGAAAGCCTACTTACTGGGATTTCTGCAGCTATCTGCAAATTTGGCTGTCTCTGATCTAGGTAAATGAGACCCACATATTTGGAATAAATAAATAAAAAACCCCAACATATTGCAGTGGAAGAATACCCAGAATCTGTGTTTCCAGTATTTCTTCACTGCAAAAATGATCATACTCAAAAAAATCAGCAAATGCCTGCCAGTATTGTTATTATAGTCATCAGCATAG
This sequence comes from Aramus guarauna, assembly GCA_013400195.1. NCBI lineage: Eukaryota > Metazoa > Chordata > Aves > Gruiformes > Aramidae > Aramus > Aramus guarauna. The sequence continues at coordinate 269,484 of VXBL01000258.1, read as the reverse complement.
CAATTAGGCTCCTGAAACAAACTTATTTTCCTATTACCCATGTCCAATGCACCTGTTTTTTACATAATTTAACTAAAGGACCTGTACTGTACAAACTTTCATTAAAATAACATTACACTTGCATTATATACAAAATATCCAGAATGCCTTCAGCTGAGACAAATGTTTCATAAAATATGAGTGGAAGATGGGAGGAAGAAGTTTGAAGTTTGATGGTGGTTATTGTCTTTTAAAGTTTGTGATCTGCCTTATAAAAAAAAAACAAAACACCAGGAAAAGAAAAATATTAGACTGGAAGCAGGTCTTATGCACAAAAAATGCCACAGTGGCTTGACATGTTAACTGAGAAGTTCATAAAGAGCTAAATCAATCCAGTTTTTTAGGTTGGACCAGTATATATAACCTTTGCTGGCCACCTACTTGCCTTCTGTGAAGGCTCAGTTGCCTTTTCTTCTGCCTTTTTAAAAACAGGTTTGAGGCAGGTAAGAATAAGCAGTTTTCAGATTTCAGGTGTCTTCATTAAGAAAGCCGCTTTTGAGGGCAAAGAATTGTTTTTGTAAGAAAATCCAGTAGGATACACAGTGGCAGAGTGTGAAGAGTAGCACTAATAATGTATTGGAAATATAAAATAGCTGTAATGCAAAGAATGAGATTGTTAACACTGCTAAAATGGTTACACTGTGTTTTCCCTTTTCTCAGCAGCCATAAGACCAAATTCGTTGAATTTCTGTATTTTCTAGTCCTTCATGGTACTTGACTGTAGCAGGAAAACACCTTAATACTATATGAAGTGATGAATCCCCTGTAGTAAGGGGCATCCTTGACAAGTCATGTCACATTGTCAAAAATATCCTGCAAGCACTTTTGCCACATTTCGTTTGCAATGCTGGCATGCTGTGAAGGAGCAAGAAAGAGTATAGTGTCATGTGATTTATTAGGATGTCGGTGGGTTTCTCTGCCCTGTTTGGTGGGTCCAGACAACTCCTGACGCTTACCCTTGGCTGGTCTGCTTGTGTGCAGGCTGGACTTCCGTGTGTCTCAAGCAGTGCGGAGCATGGTTCTCAGAAAGGCTCAGCCAACGCCTGACTTCTGAAGTTGCTTCTTGTGCTGAGAAGCCTTTCCACTATGAGCAGGGCTATTCATAATGAAGTGGAGTGGGGCTGGTCTTGGCGTCAGCTTGACCTGGAAGCATCTCCCCATCTGTTCCATTGTTGTCACTTGTGGCTAAGACTTGGACGAACTTGATTCTTGCGAGGTCAGCTCTGGCATAATCTGGGCCAGCTCCCAAATCTGGGCCTCTGTTGCCTGGTTCTACCCATGCTGCCAGTACAAGTGCAGACAGCATCCTGGCAGAGCAACAGAGGAGACTGGAGGCCCTTTCTGGCCAGCATCCTCCTTTTATCTCTGCTACCGTGCTGTCAGTCAGGAAGCAATCCATAATCATTTTGGGATTGTGTGATATCAGATGAGCTGGTGTAGGAGCTAGTGTTGGAACAGCATTAGGAGTGCCGTAACAGCTTCAGGAATGAGGGATAGTATGAATGGGAGGTCTGGAGGCATCAAGAGGTGGGTCCTTCCTCATGGAGTGCCCTTGCTGGGGTGCCAGCAGGGAGCAATCCAACAGAGCAGTAAAGGACATGGCCACAGTTACTCCCTTCTGCATCACAGTGAAAGACCATTTAAATATCACTGTACTCAAAATTAATTTTAACTTCCTTTCTACATGGGCTATGCCTGGTTTTGGTGAAAAATTTCAAATTCTTCCTTGAATCACTGATTTCTGTATGAGCTATGTAATTTTAAAAATCTGCACGATCAAATCTAATCAGAATACTGATACTGAGCAATTTTTCATCTGAGGGTTTTACACTGATTAAGCCTCAAATCATGACACCTTTGTAAGTTAGGTACTCAAATAGCTTTCACTTTTGTCCTGCCTTTCATTTGAGGAATTCAGATACTTGTGAGAGCACTAAGTGCTTGGCAGCCTGTGACATTAGAGAAGATATTGAATCCTAGAGAGAAGAACAGATTTACCCACATCTGTTTAAAAAAGCAATGGTGATCTGAGGACAAAATTCAGAGTTCCTGAGTTTCCATCCTCAAGCCCAAAACTAAAAGCACTCTCTGTTTATACTTGTGTTAGATAGAAAAAGGTAATAAAAACAAATGTAAAGATCAAAAGCAAGGCTGGTAGTCAAGTCAGTGAAATACGCCTGCCTGTAGTAGTTAGTGTGCTCATGTTTAATTTTCAAACCTAGCCAAGGGGAGGAAAGTGGAGATAATTCATTCAGAGCAGTTGTACATCAGAGCACATTGTGGATTTTCTCCTTTGCATTATGAAAACAACAATGAAAGGAAGGATGGAAAGAAATTAGGTTTATTCAATAGAAAGTTTGGAATGAAAGAAGTGAAACAGAGTCTGGTTTATAGCTCGTGCTGACCAGCAGACTGTTGCCATGTCAATAGGGGAAAGCAAGAAAACAGTCCTCTAGTCCCATCTCATTTCCACATAATTCTTAGCTGTGAAAAAGAAGAAAGGACACAAGGACTTACTGATAAGAGAAGCAAGATCCAAGAGTAAAAATATGAAAGGGAAAGCAGGAGAAAGGGAACAAAAGAGGAAAGGTAAACTTAGAAAAATAATTTATTTATTTTTTAAGGCCTACTTATTGCCATTTATTCTCAATGTATTTCGGCATCTTGCATTACAAATAATACAGTTGATTTAAGTGGGATTCCTGACAAAGTATAGTTTTAGAGTGATGGAAGACTAGACGACTTGGGATAAATCCTTGCCTGTCTGAACCTGCACTTGATCCACCTAAGTAGAGACGGAGTGCCTTTAGGTCTGCTTGTGTCTGAAAAAAACAGTGACATTTGGAGCAACATGTTGGTGTCTGTGTAGAAGATAGATGGGACAGCTCGGAGCCTTTCATCCCTACTCAGCACTCACTTGAACCAGAAGAAATTTGTTACCGCTTCTTCAGAGGCAATTTTCTTCCCTTTCTGTCTTGGGTGAACCAAAGAACCTGGATCAAGTGTTGAAGACTGATGAGTTAGTGTTGAGTAGTGCAGGGGTATTTGCTACACCATACTGCAGCGTTCAGCTCCTTCAAAGTACTGCTCCTCTGAGCAATGCAACAAAATAAGAACTGAAAAGGAGGAATTAAAATAAAGAGATAGTGCCAGATTCGCACTGGTTTGCAATTCTGTACATCCCAAACCTGGGCAGCTTCCTTATGTGACAGGTATTACCTCAAACCCTGCTTATCCATTTTTCTTTACAGTCTTGATGGTAGCAGCAGACCTTCTCATGCTGCATACCTTTTAACATGAGTAGCTTTTGTTCATTAACTTGGAGGAGAGGGTCAGCAGGAAATCAATGATGCTTTTTTTATCTAGCCATATGCAGAACCATTAAAACGAATCCACTGACTACGTTCCAGCATTGCAATTTCTTCCTTGCAACCTTTATTGCAGTGTGTCTGCCCCCGATTGTGCTACCTCAGCACTTGCAGATTAGAAAGAGTGATTCCTAAGTAAATGAAAGGAGATGCTTCTTCCCAGTCTGCCGGTTACCCGGGGTAGGAATAGGCCTGCTTCAAGGGATGAAAAGGCCATTGGTCAATCACATGTTCGTCAGAGCCATGTTGTTGTTGTCAGATCATTGGAAAAATGTATTTGATCTTCTGTCCTTTAGCTGCACACCTGTGCCAAGACTAGGTTTGTAAATTATTTTTTAAATGCTTGAAGATTGAAAGGCTTTTAAGACCAGACTTTTTGGATTGCAGTACAACTTAAGGGGAAAGTATTGGAATATCCCCCTTATATACACAGTGCTGATTCCTCAGAAGGTAAAATTAGCCCTTGAGGAGAAGGATGCAATGAGTTATAATGTAGAAAATGGTGGGGTTATCAAATCAGTAGAAATGTGCCAACAAATTTGAAAGTGAGGAGGGATAGGACATGGACTGTGAGAATTAGCCATGTATAAATGATGAATATTATATAATATATACGTTGCATTAGAACAAAAGATTTTGAAGTGCTTGGACTCCCTTTAAATAGCTCTGCTATTCCAGAGCGAGGAAGAACTCCTGCTACAGGGAGTTTACAGATGAAGTAGACAGTATGAAAAAAGGGTGGTTTAAGGGAAAAGAAAAACGTTACTCTTGTTTTACAAATGGGGCAATGAGCCATTTTGAGATTGACGTGATTCTCTAGAGAAAGAAATTTTTAAACCTAAATGGCCCTAAAGTCTGCATTTTTGCATATGTCAAAAATCGCAGGAAAGATATTCGATAAAAATTTGCAGAAGAGTTCATCCTTAAAAAAGAAGAAAATGCTAGGGTACATCTAGATAGAGTTTTTAAGACATTGCCAGTCTACTATAGCATTTTTTCCAGGATTAAACGAAATTGCATCCACATTAAAATATGGGCAATAACATATCATTCTGGTTCAGTTTAATAGGTTACAGTATTGTGCACATTACATTTTTACATTAAAGCAAAAAACAATAGTAGAAAAAATCAAATCAAACTTGAAGAAACTTTTGATTTGCAGAAATTAAAGTAGGAGATGTATGTTAATAAAAATGATCTTTTAATTATCTTCAATAAACTGTGAAGATGTCTTTGGGAAGGAGATTTATGACACCAAGCATATTGGCAGAAGATGACACCACAGCTTGTTAGATTAGGGACTAGTGCTGAGTTACGTCCTAGAAGGTAATACCAATGGCTGGTGCATCCTTATCAGAGAGGCAGCCACCCCATGTGTTCACAGTGGCTAAAATAGTCAGTGCGACTGTAGAAGCAATGCTGCAAGGATTTTTTTCATAGAAAGTGCTGAGAGTTTCTGATAAGGAGGGATAACTAATAAAGATATTTTGCCAATTCTATTTAGTAGCAGTCTGCAACTGAAAGGCTGAAAGACAATTGTTATCAGCTGTCTCAGATTCAGGCTCTGCAAGAGGTGGCACATTGTGGATTCAAAGTCAGATTCACATACTGACATACGTGTGAAATGGTTCTTTGCTAGGGATGACAGTCAAAAGGGTTCAGACCTTCCTGGCACTAATGTTCTGAAAAATTGCAGTTAGTAACAGGAAAGGGCATCTACCTGTTTTGCTAGGGGCAGACTTATCCAGATGTCTCTGCTTTTCTGGCTTGCATTTAAACTAACTTTTTTAGTCCATGACATTTTTCAGAGGTCAATTTATTCCCTTGATTCTGCTACCCAGAGTTCAGATTTATTTTCAGAATAGCTGTTCACCCTATTCTCCCATTGCCAAACAGTTTCCCATGTCTCATATTGACAAAGGGTTCTTCCTGCATCCCATTATTTCTGTTGTTCTCTGCTACTCTCAGTCCATGTGTGTGCCATTTCTTGGTTCCCCCACACTTCAAGTTGTTTGTCTTAGCCCACAGGTAGGTTTCTACCCATCTGTTTGTCCACAGCCTGGCAACCGTCAACCTGCCAGTCAGTTCTTCTCCCCACTCTTTTCTGTGCACCTTCCTCTGGCTCTCACCATGAGAAAGAACCCCTTAACTCTGTTTTTCATTTCCACCATAAGTCGCTTACTCACTGGACGCTGAGCTCAGCATCCAGAGATTCTCCTGTTACTTAGAAATTCACCTATAGTCTTGTACTGGTTTTGACTGGGATAGAGTTAATTTTCTTCATAGTAGCTCCTATGGTGCTGTGTTTTGGATTTGTGACCAAAAAAGTGCTGATAAGAGAGGGTTGTTTTAGTTATTGCTGAGCAGCGCTTACACAGAGCCAAGGCCTTTGCTGCTTCTCACCCCACCCCACCAGCGAGGAGGCTGGGGGTGCACAAGGAGTTGGGAGGGGACACAGCCAGGACAGCTGGCCCCAGCTGACCAAAGGGATATTCCATACCATATGACGGCATGCTCAGCATATAAAGCTGGGGGAAGAAGAAAGAAGGATGGGAGCATGTTTGGAATGATGGCGTTTGTCTTCCCAAGTAACAGTTATGCATGCTGGAGCCCTGCTTTCCTGGGGATGGCTGAACACCTGCCTGCCCAGGGGAAGTGGTGAATGAATTCCTTGTTTTGCTTCGCTTGCATGTGGGGCTTTGGCTTTCCTTGTTATACTGTCTTTATCTCAGCCCATGAGTTTTCCCACTTTTACTCTTCCAATTGTCTCCACCACCCCAGCGGGGGAGTGTGAGCGAGTGGCTGGGGGAGCCTGAGCTGCCTTCCAGGGATAACCCACAGCAAACCTTGTTCCTTCCAGAATTACTTCTGGCCCATTGTTTGATTGTCTTTTCTGTTTTGGACTTTTGATTCACTCTATGCTAAAGGTGCAATATAGTCACAACAAGTAGACAGGCTCATTATGGCTTTATATAGCTTTATTAATAGATAATGACATACACAGAATAGCAGTCATGCCACATATTCACAAACAAAATTGTATATTCAATATGTAGTCCAAGATATGAAGATGCATTTGTACAAGGATAAGGATGTTTACAAGTATAGGATGCGTGATGAAGATATATTTGATCCTCAAACTAAAATTTTGCTCGCTGTTCTTTGTAAGACAGTTGTAAAATCTATTTAAACAAAGGCATATCAGAAAATGGATGGATTAATCACAGTTCTTCTGCACCTTGCACACATTCACTCACCTGCTCTTCAAGTATAGATCTTTGAGCATTATTGTTTTCTCACATGAATTAAAGGTCAAAACAAAAGAAAAACAAGTTGGAACTGGGAAAAGGATGTAGATATTTAATAACAGTCCTTTTATGGGTTAGATGGGGAAGGAAATTAGAATTTGCTTCAATGACACAGGGCAGCAGTGTACAAAATTTCAGTTTTCTGAGAATTGTGGTGAGGTTTTAGAGAGGCATAAATGCAGTAGTAGATTACGGAAGTGAATGCTGCTGTTAAGCAGAAAGGTTTCCACTTTCTTTTGAACCACTGCAACTAATCGTTGCATACATTGTGGGCTCTTTTTTGCAAATCGTATCACTTTGGAGAGGGATGAACCCCTTGAAAAGCAAAATCCTCTAACAAGGCACCCAGAAGGATTTGAGTCTCTAATCGAGCTCATGCTGAATTAATGTTGCATTTTCAAATGCTGCTTGATGACATGGGGGATGGCATAGCCATGTCAGTCTTATATTGTATGAACCAAATTCTGAGGTCTTAAGAGGTTCTTAGAGATGGCATCTATCTCACTCAAATCTAAGTGCCTCTCAAATTTAACAAAAAAAAAAAAAAGAATACTTACACATGGCTTTTATGAAGTGCTCATCATACGCAGTTCCAACAGCACTTTAAGAAATAATGTCAGTATCATTATTCACACTTTGCAGATTGGGAAACTAAGGCAGGGGATGCAGTGTGATTTCTGAAATCAGCCAGTAGGTCTGTAAAAGACTCGGGAACAGCTACAATGTCCCAGTAATGCTAGTACTGCCCTGTAATCTTCACCATTTTGTGTCTTCCTCTGAATGTTGCTTGGGAATAAGCTGCCCTTGAGAGAAACTCTTGAAGTAGGCCACTTGACTTCTTTGAGAAATGTTAAGGAGTCTGAATTTGAGAATTTTTTAATCCAGTGCCTCTCTGGTATTGAATCCTTCATGCCCTTCAAGTGTATGTGGAGCCTTTTTGCAGAAGCCGTGGATAATCTGGAGAACAGTATTATTAGGAGGTAGGCAGCATGCTGATTTATTTCCTTTGCATTCAAGTTATATACTGTGGTCTTTGTTATTTCAATAGCTGCCAACCACAAGGACCAGAATGAAGAGCAGAGGGAAGTCTGAGCCAGAGATGACAGAAGGAAAGCTAATATACTGGCACGAGGTCTTTGTAATGGGTGTGTTATCCTCCTGTGACAGCAGATTGCCCTCTCAAGGAATTCGTTAAAAGACATTACTAAAGGTAAGTCCTGCTGGAAAATGAAGTTTTAGATAGTGTTGGTTAAATGTGATTTTTATCTGTGTGTAATGAAATAAAGTATGATTAGGTGATTTGGATTTTTTTTTTATTATTATTTTGATAAAAATATCTTTGAGATCTTACATATGCAATCTCTAGGACTTGCTATTAACCTGTAACCAAACTGAATATAGTCAAGGCTATCTGGAAACCATGGGGGGCAGAGGTACCTTTCTTGTTCGAGTACTTGTTGGGTGACTATTACAGTTCATGTAATAGTCATTGTAATTACTCACACTTGTTCTGACCTTTTCATCCTGAAGGTCTAATTCCTGATTAGAAGATAGGCAGTACCATCATCCTTATTGAACATTCATGGGAAAAGGTGGATAGAAATGTGCGACTCTTGGTGCGATTCAGAGTGTTGAGGCTGTTCACAGATGAAGGTCTGTAGGAACTGGGTCTTGGTTTTCCAGAAGAGTACCATCTTCCCCATGCAGAGCAGCTGCTGTTGCTGATGACTCCTACTGTTTGAACACATGGAACACAGCAGCAGTGGCCACACGTGAATGTATATATAAGGGAAAGAGTAGGTTGGAACTCATTTTGGAAATTTCCCTTCTGATCGGCAATACATTAACTTCAGAGCTAAATTACTCTTTAACAAGTTGGAAAAAATGATTCAGTTACAGCTGGTAGGTGGCTGCATATAAAAACACAATGGTGAGAATGAGTTGCAGAGATACACTGTACGCCTGTTAACTCGCATTCTTGGTTTTGGTCTTTTTTATTATTAGCTTTAGAACTATTTTATTTTAGTATAGTAAGTTTGACAAAAATTTATCATTTAACATAAAACTTTGCCTAGTAAGATAATCTTTGTGTGACTGCTGTCCAGAGCTAATTTATTCTGGTTATTCAAATTTACTCCGATAGCATGTTCAAGGGGCAGGCCTAGTCTTAACACTCCCATGCAGCATATGCAAGCTGATCTTAATAGACAGATTATTGTAGAGTTTAATATGAAATTGAGATTGTTACTTGTCATTAATTTATCTATATCAAAACTTTCCTGGACTGCCAAAAGGCACCAGTATTTTTGCATAAATTACTGCTGACCTGAGGAATTATTTATGCACTTACTTAAGTCCATCCTGTTTGTTTTAAAAGTGAGAAAATGCTCTTACTAGCTGATTCAGGGCAATAGCTTTTTGGAAGAATACGTAGTATATCTTCATTGCCTTTTAGCCTAGATACAGCTATCACAGGCTGCAAAAGTTCTTCATTAAATTCTATAAGTAAGTGATGAGTTAACCTACTCTGAGCTCCTATTATATATTGCTCTCAGTACCCTAACTAGTACCAGCCATTGCTGCTGTAGACACACACTGCGTAACAGCATTGGGATCCTTTTGCCGTATTCCTATTGGTGGCAAGATGCTGTTTCTAATAGTCCAAATGGTATTAATTTACTTGTCCTGGCTCTGGCTAGGATAGAGTTAATTTTCCCAAGGAGCCAGGCCAGGTGAGCCAGGCTGGCCGGGGGCTATTCCATACCAGGACATTACTTTAAAGAGATATGCTTTTTGGCAGTACTGTTGGCAGGCCACAAGCAAGTTCTTGGGGAAGTTTTTTGTTGCATAGGTTGCTTAGCATACCTCCGGTACTCTGGAAGTAATGGCTGAATTTTGCTGGTTTTTAACCAAGTAAAATTCCCATTCCACAAGATTATGGCTTAAGCTGCAAAGAATTCAATCCACTATTCATTTCAGTAACATTTCTAGTTTCTTCCCCCTCCCCAATTTTTCTACATTATTACCTTCTATTTGGAAATAAATAGCTAAAAAGTATAAGCAAAGCAAAGGACTTAGATAAGTGTATGTCCTAGTAACCAACTAAACCCTCAGTTTTCCACTGAGATTGAAACTTTATTTGAACTCTCCACTAATGCTAAATCCATGGTTATCAAACTGTTCCACAATACTGTGGGAGTGAATAAGGCAACTATTTTTTTGAGATATTGCATGTAATTACTGGAAAAGATAGGGATATTAGTAACAGCATTCAGAAGATTTATAGCTTGTTTACTGGTGCATAGGAGAGTAAGTGCAGATCACTGAGGGTTCTCTGTTATGAGGTCTATGAATTGAAGTTGTTATCCATAATTTATTATTCTCCATGTGCTTCCAGCCTACATTTACTTGGAGAGAAAAAGTAGAGAGACAGAGTAGGGAGGAGTAACCTTGAAAGAGTAAGACTTGCTTCACATAATTACCATCTTCACCCTGTCCCTGCAAACAAATAGAGAACCCAATTGTTATTTAAATACTTGCTTGCTGTCTTGCTTTAATAATTGGAGACCCGTTCATTAAAACAGAAACACTGCAGCAGCCCTCTTGCCCAGGTCCTGTGCCTTCACCATGGAGCTCTTGTGGAAATTTTGGAAGATTAGGAAAACCAACAATGAACTCCTCAGCTTAGTGGGGAAATATTTTTGCAAGTATTTACATACATTTTTTCATAAGTGATGCTCCTTGGATCTGTGCACGGATCAAATCTACTGCACTTCCACATACATTTCTAAAATTGGAGAAGAAAGAGATAGCAGTAGTTTGATAGATATACCTTTGTTTGCTAAGTCCTAGTGTATTTTTCTTACTTAGATATATGTATTTAGAGAAAGAGAAAATTGTATAGCGCTTCTCAAAAGAGGAGAAAGAAAATGTCTATGATTTCTTTTAAACTGAGTTCAGGAGAACTTGATTATCAGAATACATCGTTTAGTGCTCTACTATGTAGACCTTATATTAGCAGCACATCAGCTTCACTCCAGTACATCTTTCATTCCCACAGCTTTTAAACAAGTAATAGTTTAATAATTGAAAGAAAATGTTTCCTGTGCATCTTCTTTCAATGTCTCAAAAGTAGCTTGTTTAGAAGCCCTTGTATTACATGGTGCAAGTTCTGCAGAAAATGAGCAACTTCCTCCACATATAGACGTGTTGGCTTGCTGATTTTGTAGGTAATCAAGATTTAATTAGGTAACAGAATTGTTAAGTTAGAGTCTGCCTCGGCAGATCAAACTTCAACATTTTTTAAATTGTCATTAATGTTCATAAAATGATGATATAACATTTTATGGCCTGGCAGTAATTTGCTTTGCATTTATTTACTAGTTATTAATTCTTAAATTTATAAAATAAAAGTAACAGGAAGGGACCTGTCTGATCATTCTAGATACTTCTGACATATATCTGAAAACGTAGTAAATCCCCGCCAAAAGCAGCATCCTTGCAAAATGAGAGGAAATCATCAGGTAGATCAAAAAATAATCCAAAAGGCTTATTTTCTATTTCAGAAAGATTCCCAATGCTTCTGTAGCAACTGTTCTAATAATTCGAATCTTGTGTCAAGTCCTGATGCACAAAGGAGTGGCTTTCAGTAGTACTGAGGAACTCATTCAAAGGAGAACCCGAGAGCCATTGCTAATGTAATGCCGAAGGACAGATCTCGTCTCCTCAACGCCAGACGCTTGGAAGGCAGAGAACCAGAAGAACCGAGATTCAGTACCCCAGCTGGTGGCTGGAGTAAGACTGCTCCAGCGCAACTCATCTTGTATATTGTTTAGTAGAATGCAATCTCAGAAGTGTTGACATCACTTCTTTAGTCTTGAAACTTAAAAATGAAGTTTCTCACCATCACAGTAGTGACATTTATTTGGCAGACTTGTTAACACACTAAAAGAGAAAATAGCTGGTTTTATTATTAAAATGTATTCCTGAGCATCACATACACATCCTTTGTCCCTGTATTTGTTGCCTTCCCAATTTTTTTCTTGCACTACCTTTCTTTAGGTACTAGTCTAAAAATATTTATGCACTGTAGGTTTGAAAGTATTCCAGATGTGTCTGCTCACATGCTTACAGTAAATTGTGTTTGCTGGATCTTTAAGGGCTCGGGTTGCAATGACAGTAATGTGTTTTCTTACAGTGTCATAGCTGAATATCTGAAACTGTCTAGAAAGCTGGCTTCCACCAAATCTCATGGAAATTAGCTGCCTCAAGTATCTTTGAAAATCTGCACCCTGATCATTTGGGGCAGAAACATTTTTTTCCTCTATTCAACAATGGGAGAGTATGCCAACTTATGATTGTGTTTTAGCAGCAATAATAAAACTACCTGCACTCACTGTTACTATTTTTATATGTATATGAAATATTTTTTTGTTTTATGTTATTACTCCTGGACTTGTTCAGTCTGGAGAAGAGAAGGCCTGGGAGACCTGAGAGCTTTATATGGAGAGGAGATGAGGTGATCAAGAAGTTGGAGCCAGGTTCCTAATGGTGGTGAGTGGTGGGAGGGTAAGAGACAATGAACAGAAGTCTAAATAAGAGCAGAGAGGTTCAGACTGGATACAAGGAAAAACTTTTCGCCAAGAGGACAGTGAGGCAGTGGAGCAGGTTTCCCAACAAGGCTGTGCTGCCTCTGTCCTTGAAGGATCTCAAGATCTGGCTGGACAAAGCCGTAAGCAACATGGTCTGCCCACACTAGAGATCCTGCTTTTGACTTCCTGAGGTCCCTTACGACTGAATCTTTTTATGATCCTATGAGCCTACCATTTTAATCACAGCAGTTTTAAAATAATACTACTGGATCAGCTAAAAAGGGCTATTGCATTCAGATTGCAAATGAATTAGTCTAATCAAGCAGTTCTGTATGATCTACAGAATCAAACTCTTCCTTGATACTTGTAAGTACATTTCTTTATAACTTCTGAATCATTGTAGTGATGCCACATCTAACGGCATGCAGATGCTTGAATATATTTGCTGGAAAGACAAGTTGATTTTGTTTTCGCTGTCTAGCTGTTGAGATAAAGAGGTTGGAAATGCTTTCGTAAACCATGAGAGATAGAAGCTTAGGACTGCTAGGGTTTTAGCTGTTAATAAATCTTCAGTTTCTGGCAACCAGCAAATTTTTTTGGAGAAGCAGAACTTAGTCAATATTGTGTTCCAAATGAGACCTCTAACACCTAAGATGTATTGTGCTACAATATTTTTTTCTACGTGGGGCTTTTGTTAAGTCATGTATCATGGCAAAAGCCAGATATACCTTTATTCCATAGTATAAAGCAATTTATATTATACCTTGAAAAAAAAATCTGCTTCTATCTTTCAATTCAAAAAGTCCCATGAAAATGTGCTTGGGTTTGCTTTAGATAAAAATAGAGAGAGAGAGAGAGAGGGAGAAAAGCTACAGCTTTTAGACTTTTTTTAAAGACTCTGATTTCAACAGCTGCAGAGAGTAATTATTATAAAGGCTGTAGTCCCAATTGTTTTGAGTTGATGTTGTAGCCATACTGTAGCAGAAACTCAGCAGATGCAGACTGAAGCACACAACTTGAAACATATGGCAAGATAAAATCTGAAAGCTATGCTAGCTAGCTACCATAAAGATTTTGTGAGGGAAAAGAACCTTAAATCAACATAGGCTTTTAAGGAAGGACAGCAAAAACGTTATAGGATAGAAATGATGATACCTCTCTATCACTTCTGCATCTGTAGCTGAAATCACTGGAACTAGGAGTTGCTGTGTTTTATTCTAATTGTGGGAAGTTAACAATAATTTTTTCAAGACTTCCAAATAACACTCATCTCAAAGCTCAATTATTGCACATTCTATTATTTCAAAGTCTTTCTTACTCTAGCGGTATTTCCAAGAAGGCAGAATAAAATTTCAGATAGTAGCACCAAGAAAATAGATTTCAACTGAAATAGATCTTATTAGCTTAGTAAACCACGGAGAAAATTTCTGCTTTTTGGAAATTTTTTAGGTGATTTCCACTTGAAGCATCATGTAAATAATGTAGCACCTGCCTTTTTCCCTGATGGATATGTTTAGTTTTAATTTCTGTGGTAGAAAACATTACTGAAATATAATTGTCATTCATTTCATTTTAAGCATTCCCGGACAGAAACAATTATATGCATCTTAGAAGGCTTGTAAAAAATTATATTTTATAAACAATGTATTTTTAAACATTGATGGTTATCATACCTTAAAACTGAGACCATTCCTTTCACTTGTATATATACACCTCCCCCACGCACAGGCATTAAATATGTGCACAGACAGTAAGAATCTGCACTTGTCTGTCTACTATCTTGGTTTTCCATTGGCAACTACTTAACACTCTGCTCTGCTAACCATCGTCATTACCCTGGGTTTCTATCTTCCACCCTGCCACCACCCATCTTATGTAAAAGACTTCCACAAGGTGCCTAGTCATATTGAAGCAGGTCTGACGAGCAGTAGCGTGCATCACAGAACTACCTTAACGTGTGGATGAGACTTTAAACTAGGCATTTATGTTTTCTTCCATAAATTTTGCTGAATGTATTTCTTGTTTCAATAAAATATTTACATATATAAAGCAAGTGCTGAGAAAACAGATGCTCTTGTGTATGGTACAGTATTCCTTTCTGTTTCAATACTGTTTCTGTATCACACTGATGCTCGTAGAACTGTGTGGGTTGTCTAGCGTGTGGTTTGCAGCAACATCCTGCGTTTGCATCTGAGCCTTTGAGATCTCACTTTTCTGGTTAATGTTAATGGCACATGAATTGGAAAGATCTTATAATGCAATGTACTGTCCCCGACTGTATATATTAAGTGCCTGAAGGCATCTTCTCTTTACTACAACAGTTCTTATGGAAAAAGATAATTTCACTATCCATTGAGCTGCTATCTGTTGTCCTTTTCAGAAACTCACCCTCAACAGATAGCAGGGTATGGCTGTATACATCTGAAACATATGTTCACCTCTTCAGAGAAGAGAAACAGCATGTGTCAGGACCAGCAGATATTTCATATTAGCAAAGAATGATTTTATGTCAGATTGGAAGCTGCTAGATGCTATGAATGGCAACGATGGCTCCAATGATCCCTTTCAGAATAGGAAAAAAACCCAACAAAGCCAAAACCAAACAGCAAATGCATACACACCATGTCAGAAACACCTACAGCATTCTGGGTATGCATGTAATTGGAGTGAAAGTCACCTCACACCTGCTATTCGGTTGAGAGATATACCACAAGATAACTATGACCTGATAGCATGTGGGAAGTCTTTACTTCAAAATGTTGTAGTCCATATTGCTTCCTCTGTAAAGCCCTTGATGATAGGGAGGGTAATTTGGCTGAGGCATTATATGATCTTTAACTTAGGTGAAATATCTGGCTTTTTAGGAACATGTAGTCAAAGATTTGGATGAATCACTTAGCTGCTCTGTTAAGACTTTTTTTTTTTTTTTTAATTGAGCAGGAAAATAAAATGTGCTTCCAAAAATCCCAAGATGAAGTACAAAGAAATGATTATTGCAAATGTAGGTGAGGACTCTGCTCTGTGCTTGACTGAGTCCAGAGAGGAGAGTTTGGGTTAAATAAATGTATGTGCATTGTGACTATTAATATTATTTTTGTGACTATGATACTTAGTACCTTCATTATAATAATTTTTAAGGTTATTAACAGATGTATTAGTCTAGATATATTTACCAGGATAATCTGTTTGTTAAGAATTTAACTACTGTACATTTTCATGGGGGGAATAAAGCTTGTAAAGCAGATGAAAAAGCAGCTGGGGAAAAGTGAAATGAATATGGACTTTTTTTTTTCATAGTTTGACCCAGGTTACCTCATCCACGGAATTTACAGAGGCTGCAGATGTCACATCTGACTAGGAGTTCAGTTCAAGCTATTACAGAAGGCTGGATCAAGTCTTTCATGAAACCGCAGTCCTGCATGGACCACTTGCTGCGTTTGGGAGTTTACCACATGGTGTTCCAGGGCAGAAAGCTGAATCCAGCACTTCCGATTTTTTGTTGCTTGTAATTTGCATCTGTCTATGAATTTGAGAGGAGAGCCCGTGTGTTTCTGAGCTGTGCATTTCTATGCTCTTTCGCAGTTTTACTTTTGATGTAGCCACAGTGTTAAAGAAAGGGCTTTGGAATACGAGTTAGTTCCCCATTCTGCACCGCTAACATAATACACATGTCTGGACCTGGTTCGCGGTCTGTGGAAGTGAGTGGGTAGAGTCCAGTGACTTCAGTGGATGTTTGCATCAGGCTCAGGGAAGTAATGGTAATTGCCTTTGCACGGTTGAAAGCAATATGCTGTAGTCAATGAACTTCTTTTAGTTAACAAATGCATGCAGAAAATGGACAAGTATTTGAAGTTAAGAGTAGTGTTCACTTTTTTCCTCCCTGAAAGTCTTGCTTTCTCCATGTCTTAGAGAAAAATGCCAATCAATGAAAAAACGAAATTAGTAAGTCTTATTGGAGAAGTCATTTTAACCAATGTATGCATTTTACAAATAATTCATTTACATAGGTAATTTCTGTGTTATTTGTGTCCTTGTTTTCACTCATGGGGAGGACAATACAGCCTTGTAGCTCAGACCTCATTTTCAGAAAGAAGTTCAGGCATAGCAACATTAAATCTAGTCATGTAATCAGCATGCTCTGCAATATTACTACTTTAGGGACAGTGAAGTTTATAAATCAGCAAAACTTAGCAGTAAAAAGCAGTGCCTTTTTAAAAGGGAAACACTGTTTAGAAGAATAATGATTAAGTGAGATGGAAATGATGTTACTCTTAACAAAACAATTTACTGAAGCATTTTGAAAATGGAAATGCCAGCAGGCAATTTGTTTTGTTTTGAAATAGGCTTCAACATTTCCTTCTGCCAGTCTGATGGTAGGATGAGGGAGGAAGATATACAAACACATGTATATATACAGATATATAAAGGTACATGCACTCACATGTCTACACATATGCTTGTGAGCACATACATTTGTGCAAGGAGATGATAAAGCTTTCCTTTGTATCATTTATGTTCAGCTCTTTACAGCTGGTACCTGTTGTACTAAAAGCTCTGTCTTAGAGTCTCGCAGCAGTTGCATAATGGAAGCAAGGCTCTTCTTACAAAAATAATATAAAGTTTTAAAACATGATGTTAAAAGAGTTTCAGTAGTACAGAATTTAGCTTGACAGAGCCTCTTCTGAGCTCTTTTTTTTACATATGGAGCATCTCAGGCAAAAAGCAACAGCAAACAAAACCTTTTGGTTGCAAGTTGTACTGTAGGTGCTATTCCAGACTATAGTCAAGAAATGCAATAAATTTATTATTGAGGTGGGAAGAGGAAAGATGTAGAATGGAGAGTAGAGGATATATAGCATAAAATATTTTTTATAGCATAAAATTGTAAGTTTTAGAGGAAAACTGTTAAGAGTCAGGTTTTCCTAGAACTTAGGATCCTGTAAGTTCACCATTGTGTGAACACAAAGCCCTTCCTTTTCTTATTTTGGCCAGATTCACTTCTTCCACAGCATTAGCAGTAAATACTGAAATTCTTTAATATCAGTTTCTCCAGTTTCCTATGTGATGCCCATGCTTATAGGCTTTGGACATGCTGAATTTGGCACAGCCCTGTGACTCAAAATATATTCAGAGTATTTTGGAAAGAAACCAAAAAACATATGAAAGTGCATTTATGTGCAAAATACACGTGGAAAGGATCCCTAAGTGTACTGAGGGCATATGGGGAGGCCCATGACAGAGGAAGTGGAGGAATGGGATCGGCTGGGGATGGCTCTTGTCCTTGCAGGGATATTTGGCAACTGACCTTCTCTAGCTGTGGTCAAAACCATTATTCCTGCTCGTCTTCTCAAAGCTCAGATTTAGGTGCTCCCTGAGCATCTCTCAGTGCTAGTATTTTGGCATTTGTGTGAGGCATCACGAGGTCTTGTTCATAACCGTCTGAGCTCACACTTTGGGGGTTTATCCGCACAGACGGATATCTGAAAATAAGATTTCAGCAGCACACGAGCTAGGTGGAAGCAGGCTGGCCAAATGTACATTGTGAGATTTCAGGCCCTAGGAAAGAAGATAAATTGTGTGCTGTCCTGCTAGCATGTACGCATCCCGCCCAGCAGAGAATGTCACTCCAGAGAGGTTACACTTCCTCACATATTCAGAAGGATCACTGCAGTTTAAACTTGATGTTATTCAAGGTCCCCTAAAATCTGTGTCTTCTTCTTATTGCTTAGGATGTTGTAGTACATTAGTGAGTTAAAGCTAGAGGCAGTGGTCCAAGCGTAAGGTTGTTTGAATGGGAGGTACCAAAGTGGTGGAACCAGTACAAGAAGGAAGACGCTGCCTACCTGCTGTCCTGGCTTATGATCTAACAGATAGAGAAGTATCCAAAATAATACCACCATGTTTCCTCCTCCAACACTCAGTTATACAACACATTCTACACCTTGTTGAAGAAAAACTACATTAAAATAACAAGTAAAAAGTACTACATATAAATAGTATATTTACTACATATCTGTAGTAAATATCTGTAGTAAATAACTACATAAAAAGTAACAAGGCATCTCGCAGAATATCAGTGCAGATCCTACTGCCTTTATGGCATATAAACAACTTAACAAAAACCTTACTTTCAGTGTCAATCTTAACATCTTCAAAGAACTGGAAAAGCATTAAATTTCATAACCAAACTGGGAGCAGGAAGGGTATATATTATTACTATGATTTCTTGCTTTCAAGAGTGAAAATATTGAAGCAGATTGCAACCCTTCCTGCTCAAACCGTGCAACATGTCATTTCATATATTTTCCTTTTGGAATCGATATTGGGCTGTTTGCAGAATAAGGAGCTATGCAGCATGAATCCAGGTGGTGTAACTTGGTACTGCTTATGGCCTTGCCAAGGGCACAAAGGGAATCGAATCAGAGCCAAAATGGGAACTCAGATGTTCCAGGTGATAGTTTCAGAAGTATTAACGTGATATGTTTATGTTGCCCTTCCAGAGGTTTCACATAAGCCAACTCAGACAGAGAAATTAAGATAATAACTTTGGGTCTCATCCTATGCACCTTGCCTGCTCCTGGCTGAAACCCTCACCTCTGTACCTTGTTCCATTTAATGCTAAGCTTTTGTATTCGTGGTTCAAAAGCTATCTACGGAGTCAGTAGAGTACGTAATTCCTGCCAGCTCTGGCCACTCTGTTACTGTGCTGTGCAACTGTCACATTTCATCCTTTGTCAGCAACAGCTCGCAGAGGCAGTCCTTCATAATTTCAGCAGTTAGCGATATCAAAGATCAGAAGATTAGGTATGAAATCAGGACACCAAGAGCAGAATGGTCTGACACTAACTCCTCCAGACTTCTCCTAGCTGACGCACACATGAGTTGGTTGCTTGGATTCACCTCCACCTTCAGCAGCTTGAGCTCTCCTCTGGACTAGAAGATTCCAGAGCCACGTTGTGAGGAAATGGCTGTTTATGGCATAGTTCCCCTGAAATTAGGACATTAATTCTGGTTAGGAAGCCCAGCCCGCTCACTGACAATGCTGCGCAAAGCATCTGTGCAAGCTGCGGATTCTGCCTGCAGCGTTTCGGTGATAGGAACAAATGTACCTCACCAAGAAATGACCCTTGGGACAACAGGAATCTGTCAGAACCTCCTAACACAGCTGTTTCTGATGTGGACATCATATTTTGCCTCAGAAAGTAAAGTTCTTTATCAGTTCACAGGCAGCCCACCCTAGCTTTATGAACTTACAGGAAAATTCAGAAAGTTATTCGAAGACGTGAGCAATACTGATGCTGCACTCAAGGCAATAATTGGGCTCTGTAGCAACTTGTTCTTTTATATTGCACTGAAACAGTGAAACACGCCATGTGATAGACTTTGGGGATATTTCTTGATTATTTTTTTTTTCTCCTATTATTTTATCGATACTTTTAGCATGGCTTTTTTGTCAAAGTATGGAACAGATCCCCATCTGTTCCCTTCTTTCTGTAGGTGTCTGCTTTAAAATAGAGATAGCATGTGAGAGGCTGAGAGACATTTTTGGTAAATTCTATCACTATTTAAAAAACTCTAGTTATATGCTGCCAGCACAGAACAGATATTAAAAAGAGGTGGAGAGGATTTGTAGTAAACCAGTATAAGAATTGTGTCTTATAACATCCAGTTAGAAATCTTTCTTATAACATCAAATTATGTATACATTATAATCTAGCTTACATATCATCCTGATAAAAGTGGTTGAATGTAAATCTCTTTTGTCAGTGAGGAAGTGGCTTCACTGCATGTCGCACAAAGAGTAGAGAGATATGAGCTAGTTTTAAAATCTCTTGTCAGGGTAGACATCTGTACTACCATAGTTGGATTACTTCTATACTAATGCACATATCTCTACAGTATATAGAATTGTTCTATAATGCCCCTGAGTTATAGACAGCGTACATGGGCACCCCACGGCAGATGTATTTCCTATATTGTCATAGTTTCCCCATCTGGTTGCAAAGATTATTGTGTAGATTTTGATATTTTCCCCCAAATAATGACCAAAATTGTAACGTGAGTCAGGAAATCAATACCAGACAAGCTGCATCAGAATACATGGGAGTTTTTGCCATTAGCGTCAGTAGAGTTGGAATTCCATCCTCTGTGCTTTTTAGTAAAGATACCCTTGGATAAGATGCAAGGGCAAACACAGGACCATCCAGTGGGAGTGCTGGTCAAATACTGCTCAGAAGGAACAGGATAAATCTTCTTACTCCCCTTAGAAAATAGACATCTCGCCTTGCTTCCTGAAGGCTAGGAGAAAGCTCTTTGGCCCCAAGTTACAAACGGATACTAAAAATCTGGGAAGCCCCTTAAAGTCTTACCCTGGTCCTCAGTTACTCAGATCCTCTTCATTATTAAAATCCCTTTCTTGAAGTAATTTTGAGGATTAATAGAACAAGCTTTTCAAATATTTAATTTTTTTCTCAGATAAAATGATATCAAGTATCAAAATACTGTCAATGTTGAATGCTTTATTCAGTGTTCCAGCTACTCTAGCTACATGTTTAAGTATCAGCTTTCATTCTAAATTAAAATTTGCATTTTGCATGTTTTTCACATTTTTCTTTGCCAACATCACCTGATGGCATCTTTAAATGGCAAGGCCAAAGCATGAGACACTTCCCTTGTAGGGGAGCCCATGTAGGTCTCTTAAGGCTCCCAAAGCCCTTTTTGGTGGGATTTCAGCAGCTCTGTACATTTTCTGGTGCTTAACTCACTTTTGAAATCTGAACAGATAACACAGAGTAACATAAAAGGAGAGAGAGAAACAGGCTGGAGAGATTCTTCAAAGCACAGCTCTAAACAAAAGAAATATGGGGTCCTCATCCTGTCTGCTTCACATTCCTGTTGCAGAGATTTCAGTTCCTTCTGGTTTCCTTATCTCAGAAAAGAGATAGCATTGCTTGCTTACCACACACAAAGGCTGCGGGAATTAATTGATTTAGACATACAGGCTGCTTTTGAAAGCCTGGAACATTATTAATATGAACCACTACCCGCCAAAGACATGACCAGCTAACCACTGCACCCTCTGTGACAGTGCTTTACGGAATCGCTGCAATTACTTCCAACCTGCAGAGGATTAAGGAGGCCAAGCAGAGCTTTCTGTTCAGAAAATTCATTTTCCACTTTATCCCCAAACTGTATCCCTCTTCTTGCTTTTGCTCACCAGCGTTCAGTTTCTAGCCAGGGTGGCTGTGGGATCTGCCTAGCTGGCCCAGAGTGAGACTTTAAGGGGCTTCCTAGGTTTTTAGTATCAGTTTGTAACTTACCTGGGGCCAAGGACCCTTCCACTAGCCGTGTTGTCAGAGCAGGAATTCACACTGCTGTTTTCAATGTCTGTAGAGTAGCTGTATTTCCCTGGGGCTCCCGGAGGCATTTATCCATCTTAGGCTTCCTTCCACAAACCACTGTTCAAGCGCTGCTTTCGAAATGGCAGCTGGCCGTGGCAGGCGCCGATTCACTGTGCTTTAGTCACGACTGTTGCTCCAGACTTGTCAGTAGCACTGTGCTGAGGTGTTTGGGTTTGTTTTTCTTTTTCTTTTTTTTTTTTTTTCCTTAATTGCTTCCAGCTCACCCCTGCACAGCAAGAAAATATTTCTGTGCCTTGTTGATCTTCTGGATTGTGCAGATATTGTGCCATTGGCTTTAGTGCCATATTTTCTGTGCCTTCAAGCTATTTTAGTATTTTTTTGCTCCTCTCTTTCTTTCTGCTTCAAAGCTCTGCAGTTATGCTTTGTTGGACAAGTCACATTCCAGGAAAAGTTAAAGTAAGAAATAAGTCGCTGGCAAAGATGTGTATCATATATAAAGTAAGTGTAGCAACCGAGCTTGTTGCTTTAGCTTTCACATGTACATTTGCTGTTAGCAGTAGTTAAAATAGTTTGGGATGAAGTATTTCAAATGTTTATGTGATTGAATAGAAATATTTTGTAGGGAAAAAACTAGTTTAATCAATGTTCTGAATGGAATAAACATTTTGTGGTTTTGTTCTTGGGAACATTTTTGCTGTATTGTCTCTTAACGTTAACATTTTGATTCTGTATTGTTGTATGCTTATTTTATAGATTATTGTGTGTATGTATTGGATAAAAATTTGAACAAAGTGCTTTGATAACTTTGTGCTACTGTTCCATAAATGTACATAGTATCTTTTACATTATTTTTTTTGGGGAAAAAAAAACCCAAACCCAAATTGTCATTCTTCAGTATGAAGGAGGAAGCAGGAGAAGGCACCAATGTGCTATTTCTTACAGTCCAGAAGCCATAGTGCACCAGTGTGTCCTGGCACACAGTTTTTGGAGTGTATTTTAGATTTACCTTATTCCATTGAAATCTCTAGAAAATTTCTGCTCTTTTTTCCATTAACAAGGCTTTGAAATTTCAAAATACCACAATGTTATAGAAAGGTATAGCAATATAAAAATGCGAAGATATTTTATTTAATAGTAAAGTGGCTTGGGGATAGACTGATGTAACTTGGCCATCACTAGTCTAGTGCTCCAATACTCTACAACATTTAACCTCCGATAATTTCATAGAATCATAGAATCACAGAACGGTTTGGGTTGGAAGGGACCTCAGAGCCCATCTAGTTCCAACCCCCTGCCATGGGCAGGGACACCCTCCACTAGACCAGGCTGCCCAAAGCCCCATCCCACCTGGCCTTGAACACTGCCAGGGAGGGAATTTTCTTTCCCGTAGTCCAAACAGAGAGGTGTTTCAGGGATTCAGTGTTGTAGACCACAGATTTTTATTTTTACCTGAAGCTCGCTATTTTCACTTGGTAAGGGCTGGGCAAGTTATTTTAAAATAATGAAACTCAGTCTGGGCTTTTCTGGGGAAAATATTTCCATATTTTTTCACTCTTGTATATATAATATTGAAACTCATCCAAAAATCAGGAGGAATAGGAAGCAGGAAACAATCTTCCAGCAGAATTGTTTTTGTAATTGCCAGCACACCTTTCAGTATGTGAGGGGAAATGAAATGTTGTGACAAACTTCAGTTTTGCTTTATCCCCCAAAGGGCCATTTTAGGCTAGCCCCATATACAAATCTGGATGAATTTAATCAGGGCTGAATTTTGCAATGTGTTAACTCAACAGGCATACATGTATTCATGATTGCTCCTCTGTCACTCTAAACATGAACTGCCTCAGTTGAAATTTC
Organism: Aramus guarauna; assembly: GCA_013400195.1. Taxonomy (NCBI): domain Eukaryota; kingdom Metazoa; phylum Chordata; class Aves; order Gruiformes; family Aramidae; genus Aramus; species Aramus guarauna. Next base: position 245,959 of record VXBL01000258.1, on the reverse strand, counting down.
TACATGTAGATGTCAGTTATTTCCAATTTTGTCTGCAATTCCACATAATGATTCGATCCTTTTCAGAGGAATTTACGGGATTTCATTCAAAATCAAATTATCCAGGTGGATTTTTGAATGGGAAGGAAGGGATGGAAGTGTGATCTTTTGACTCTCTACAGAGTTGTAGGAAGAACTCAGACATTTTGCAATCAAAGTATTATGATGAAATATTGTAGATAGTACGACACTATTTTGGCAAGACCTTTATTAAAATGTGCAGTGGTTTTTAAACTCTACTTAGATGTTTAACTGGATTTCAATGTATTAATTTACTTGGAGCTTTTAATAAAATCTTAGGAATGTCATTTTATTATTTTGTCAGGTTTAGGAATTTTTAATTAAAGATTTCTTCACATTACTTTTTTGACATTGTTAACACAGCTCTTATTTTGTGAATAATAAGATAGAGATAAGGAAAAGATAGTATTATTATATCGATTACTTACATTTTGTTGCAAGTAAATGCTCTGTAGCGTTTATTTCAATCCTTAGTGCTTAGCAAGAACTTCTAGTTAAATCTCATAGACAAGTGCATTCAATCTTTTCTGGGTGTCTGCTATATTTGAATACAGCATGTAGCCTTTGAATCCTTTTGAAAATGAGAATGCAAATTTTTTTAGACATTTTGGCTCAGATTTCAGGATCTGATAATTGTTTGTAACCATTGCATATTTTACAATGATAAATTGAACACAGCAGCTTCCACTTGGGAATTTAGAAATATTTCATGAATTCTTAGCTCTACTCACACTGTTTGGAGGATGTTATTATTACCTCTGTTTTAACAGGGGGACTGCAAGTGGAAGGACAAAATGTGGTGGTAGATACTGCTTCCACACTTTTTTCACCCCTAAGTATTCCTTCTCCTCCAATCAGTTTCTGAACCGAAACAGCTTTCAGTTCAGAAAATCAAAGCGTTTCGCACACGGAAGTCAATGGCTGAGGCCACGACCACTTTAGAAGGCAGCAGGAGGCCACTTGAGCGGCTGGTTTTGTTGCCACTGCAGTCGGTGCGACTAATATTTAGGTGGAGAGGGGCCGGAGCTCAGGCTCTGTGCCCAAGCTGTTGGTGGCTGAGCACTTACAGCTGCTCCGCGCTGCTTTTTGGGAGCGGGGCAGCGCTCTCCGTCCGGTGGAACAGCTCATCGTGTGTGAGGGCTTGCAGGGCTCAGCCTGTAAATTGCAGGCATCTCTTTCTGTGCTTTGCTTCCCATCTTGGTTTCGTGGGCTGAGGGGAGGTCAGGTGTTTGTGAACTGATAAAGGAGGTCTTGAGAGAGAAATTATTTGACCATCCATATGATGAATGGCTGAAGAGAAATCAAGAAAAGCCGAGCTTCAGCTTGGCATCCAGTAAAAACACAAATGTATGTTTTGTGCCAGACATCTGTGTTTGTTCCAAGGAAAGCCCTAGGAAAGAGGCTCTGGCCTTTCTCCACCTGGAAGCTAGGAAAAAGGCATGAGAGCTCAGTTTGCTTTTTCCTTAGTGTGCACTGTGTTAGGTCCCAGCATACTGGAAGCTCTTAAAAGCAGAGCCGTCTATTTCTATTCAGACTCTGAGCTTTACTGATCACCAGGTGTACTGTGTAGTTTCCAAACCCCTACCCTAAAGTGTGCCCTGGTCAGTATTTCTTTTAGTATTTCTTGCGTTCTGGCTGGAAATAGAGAGGGTGTGCCCTCATGGCATTGCACTTTAGAACATTTACATATACATGGAATTATAGTGTCCTCAAGGAATGTGTAATGCTCTCAGTAGATGCAATTAAAAGTTCTCAGTGAATTCTGCAGTTCCTTTAAAATCTACCGCTCTTTGATGTGATACATGTCATGTTCAACGTTCATTGGAATATGGGTGAACATTTGCTTCCAATCCCTTTTTGCTTTGCTGTTCTCTTGAAGATGAACATTACCTTCCTCTTCTTGTATAAAGAAGACTTCTCCATTGGTTGCTTTGTTTATATGCTTTCTTGTTTTACAGTTAAAAAATCCAGATCTTACCTATTCTGAAAGACTTCTCAGTTGCGTGAGAACACAGTGAAATTCACATCACAGATCATAGGGTGTTCACTGTAAAGTATACTTTGGTTTGGTTTTGCCAGGCTCTTAAAAAGAAGTAGAAGAAAAATTATCTTTGATAGAGCATTCCTTTCTTCAATTATCTCTTGTAGGAATTCACAGTTAACATCTCTCTATTATCCAAATGATTCTTCTACTAGAAAGGTTTCAAGCTCATTTTTTGTCTTTCTTAAATCACATTTTATTTCCCATTGATATTAATGGAACCTTGAGACCTGGCTCATGTTTTGGCAGCCTGAGATGTTGCAATGCCTCTGGACAAATCAGGAAAATACTGTAAAGACGATTTATTTAACCATTTTTAGGGCATCTATAACAGTTTGCTTAATCTTGAACATATAGAACCTAAAGTAAAGATGTGCTTATATTAATCAGGTTGCTAGAAGAGGAACAAGATTATAATCAAATGATAACTGCCCTCAAGGAAAAAAAGGATCAGCCTGGTATATGAAAAAACGGTGGGGTAAAGGCAGGAGGAAACAAAGCAGATGATATGCTTAGGTTTTTTGGTTAGGTTTCAGGGTTTTTTTTGTTTTGTTTTGGTTGTTTTTTTTTTTTTTCTTTTGCATACGGCACTTCAGTAGATTCTGTTTAGCTCTACAGAAAGTGATAAATTTGAAAAGTGAAGATGTTCCCCAGATTTCAGCTGGGCTCTTGCAGCCCCCCAAAGGAGTTCCAAATCAGGTTCTGGTTGAAGAAAAGACAGCTTAGCAATAGAAACAGAGCTCTAGCTGAGCCGACCTTATTTTCCAGTTTAAATGTATCTTGTGTAACACTACCAGGCTATTTCCCCAAACATCCTTAATAAAATGAAAAGTGGAATTTTTCAGAAATTATTACATCAGTGCAGATTCTGCTGAGTATATGTGTATACTCGCATAAGAAATCGATAGCTATGCTGCAGTCATGGGACTGCTCAATGTATAAACATGTGCATTTGTTTTCTGAAATTCAGGGTTAAAAGAGGAGATGGAGACTGAGATGAAAGGTGCCAGTAAGTAATGGAACCACACTAGAGTTTCATAAAATTGTAACATGTTTTGCCTGACGTTTCAAGTGTTAATTTGGAGGGAAGTTAGATGTGTAGGTTCAAATGAGCTAGTAAAATCGAAGAAAACTCATGCGCTGTTCACAGCGTAGAATTACCCATCTGCCACTGGGTAGCCACTGCGGTGTGAGTCTTTAGTATGAAAGCCATAATTTTGATGGAGACAGGTGAAGGCCAACTTGAGTCCAGGATGGCCATAACCTTGCTCAATGGCGTTTGTCGACTTCTGTTAACTGGCTCTATGGCGTTGACATAAGCATGGCTATGTCAAGCTATAAACATACCTCTGTACCAATATAAATTAGTTCACTTACTTTAGCTCTGAGAATGGCTGGGCACTGATAGCTGTAACAGACTAGCTCTTGGCATAATCTTTTAAACACCTTTTACAGTAATTTGAATATCTTGTTTATTTAAAGACATTTTTGGCTTGATACAATTTTAAGTGAGGTTAGAAGCTAGTAGTTAGCTAACTTAAAACCCCCAAAGAATAATAATTAAAAAAAACAAACCCCAAAACCAAACAACCTACCTCCTAAACTTCCAGGTGTGAATGACACATTTCCAGGATGTCTATGCCAAATTCTTCAGGTCTTCTGAACCTGTACTCCAGATATACACATGGGCATCCAGTCAGCATGCGCAGGAAATTGCATGTCTAGCTACAGTTCTGGCACTGGTGCAATGGACGTGTATGCCCCCCATGTGAAACAGTGGCCAAGATTTCTCCTCAGTTGCCTCAGTGTAAGAGTGGAATAGCTTTCTACCATCTTCAGCACCGAATCTAAAGCAGTGCAAAGCAGATGGATGCTGCATTTGAATCAGTTTCTGAGCCGCATTTGAATCAGAAAGCTACCATTTTGAGTGTAAAAGTGTTTTATTTGAATGAAAGCTGATATTTCTTAGAAAAAATAAGGTTTTATTTTAAACAAAATTATTATTAGAATTAATTATGTCAGAAATATTACCTCTGCCTGAGTAGAGGCAAGTATATATATTTTAGTAATATGTTTAAATTATGTCAGAAAGCACATTTTTGTAATGATTATTAGGGGTTACATGACAGTAGTTATTTCATTATTCATATTCAATATTAACAATTTATTAAACTGTAATAAAAGTACTCAGCCTCATCCATTGCACGCTGAAAGTTAGGACTGTGAAATGTTATCCTTGAAACCTATTAAAGGTGCAGAGTTAGGAGAATGTAAAAAAGAGGAGAAAGTTAGGATGATATTTCTGAGAATCTAATGATGATAGAAGAAGACTATTCATTAGATAGTATTTTTATTTTATCTTAGTTCTGATTCATTAACGGTGCCTAGCTGGTCTTTACACTATGCCTGCGTTTGTGCTAAAACACAATGTGGAAAGGCGAGAAGAGCTCTCCAGATATGCTACTAGAGCCAGACTTGGGTCTACTTTTTGTCTTGACCTTGCCAGTGGCCAGTTTGGTGGCACATCACATCTTTATACCTGCGCTGAGCTCAGGCTTTGGATGGTTTACAGTCTATTTTGACTGTAAGCTTTGCAGAGCAGGATCTTCTGCTGGCTTGCAACAAGAACAGCTTGGTTATGCGCTTGGTAACTACAGCTGTTGTTTCGTGAATACTTCTACAATGCAAATAAAAATACCCACATTAGTAAATATAAAAATTCCATATTCAGAAAAACCCAAACCCCAGCAACACCACCTCATCTCCAGCTTCTGTCTTCCTTCTCACTGTCCAGTCCGTAGTCGCCATCCCAACTCAACATCAATGGCATCCTTTTGCAGTGAAGTCTGCAGTCCTGTGCTCTTCAGGTTACTGCTTCCCAACTAAAGCTGGATTTTCCTGGGCTCTGAGCATGTGGAGCAGGGGCAGAGGAGGGAGGGCTGAGCTTTTTGGAAGCTGAGTTCCGTATTCTGCACTGTGCCTTGGAGAGTCGGTAAAAGCAAGGTTTGTCGGACTAAGCAAAGACAGAAATCTGCTAGTCAGGGGCTGTTGTTGGGAGTGTCAGCTTAGGTCCCTCACTACTCATTTTAAATTAAAAGACGATCAAAAGGGAGGTGGAAGTCTCTGCAAAGGTCAGTTTAAATGTGAGTGCGTGTGTATGAGCTGGAGAGCATGATATTGTTAGAACAAAAATGTTGACTCCATTTTTTTAATGTGGATAACAGTACCTAACTTTTCTGTAGCAATTTGGAGAGGGCAGGAGGGTGGAAATCTCAGTCCTTCAGAAAGGGATTTGTTAGCTTTACCCTAATTCTGCAGCTGGCGAACACAGCAGGCAGAAGGGAAGTGATACACCTTAAGGATTACATTAGAATGGGGAAAACAGAGCATAAATCACCTGGGTCCCAGCCCATTGCACTGTTCTTTAGATCAGAAAAGAGACACAACTTGAGGGTCAGTCTCATGTCTAAAACACAGTGCCTTGCTTTGAAAAAATTGAGTTATTTGTCATGCTGAAAATTTCCAAAGCTGGCTCTTTAGAACAAAAGCTAAACATCTGGCATCTTCTAAAGTCACTTTTATGGCAAATAGCTTCCAAAATTTAGGGGTTACTTTTGCTTGTTTTTATTTTATGAGATTGTGTAACAATGAGGACCTCACAAACTGAAATTCATTGATATTTATTCCTGGAAGTAGTATTAAAATCCCCTCACAGAGGCATAGACCAGGGCAGGGAGAAGCCAGGAAGGCTAACAGCAGTCAGGATCAAAACTCAGTTGTGCGTGTGCCCAGGATTTTGCCATGACCTGTGGTATATCTACTCCTCAGAAGGAAAAGGGAGGATAAACACCTCTGCCATTTCTGAAAGTACTGTGGCTGGGAAAATTAGATACATTTCATTGCCATCTCTGTTAAGCTATGTTGACAAACCAGGCTATTGGCCATTTTTGTAGAGGATTAGTAATTAACTAGATAGCCTAATTATCAGAACTACTTTGGCCTCCCGGGACAAAATGATTAGAAATCCATTTCCACATATTATGTAAAATAAAAATAATGCACACCGACAGATTTTTTTAGCTTGACCAATGGTTTGCAAATGAATCATAGGATACAATGCATTGCTGTTTAAAGTTGCATTCGGTGGCTTTTAATAAGATCCCACTGTTTATGGATCAGATGGAACATAATCTGTTTATTTACTTTTTCCTGTGCAAAGCGTCACTTTAATGCCAGTCTGCCGAGACTGGCAGGGGCTGGCAGAGACACAGTTGCATCATTAGAGCAAAGGTGCCAAAAGGGATGTTTGGCTCTTTCAGATCTCCAGCTCTTCAATCCCATTTATGCCAGCAGGCAATATTTATTAAATACTCTGAAAACCAATTCAGCCGATTCAAATTACACTGGCAGCATAAAATTGCGTGTGATTAGCAGAGAGAGCCGCTGCTCTGAGCGCAGGACAGGTTACAGGAATCCTTTAAGTCTGATTGCTGCGCTAACGGCAGGTCTCAGCGCCTCGCTTTAGGCAAGCCTACCTGAACGGGCACAGGCACATCAGAGCTTGTGGTCCTCTGCATTGCCTGGGTGAAAATCAGCTCTGGCTCAGACCTGCCTGGGTGCATTAGTCTGAGGGGCAGGAGGCTGCACCTCTGGCTAAGGACAGTTACCCACTTCATTGCCGGCGTGCTCCAGGGTTGTTGTAGCATGGGGTGGGGGGTTCTCCTGTGAGCCTCTGTTCTGATACTGGATGGGACATTTACTACCACGGAGCAGAGATTATGTTCCTCTCCCTCCTGTGGTGGAGCAGCTGATGGGGCTTTGTACCTCCTGGAGTTCGAGCTGCCATTCAGTGCTCTTGTAATGATGGGCGGAATCACGCTGGAAATATTTCTCAAGGGTTTGGAAGAGAAATGGCTGTCTGTGTTGCTTCATGTCCTTTAAAACTGTTGCTTTTCACTTTTAAGGATGAAAATGCATCTTGTTGCTGCTCTTGAGGGCATCATTAATCAAGTCTGACTGAATGCTCATCAGTTTGGTAGATTTATGTGTACTTATTGTCATTGTAACATTTCATGTGCGGTTACATCCATTACATGGAGTCCATGCAAACCTAGGCAGATGCAGATTCAGGGCTCGTCAGGTGTATTTTTCCTCTGCTGAATCAGAGGCAGATTTTACCCAGCCAAGCCAGACAGTCTGGGCAGGTTTATAAATTAGGATATATTTAATATAGATAGTGTTTGAAATAATAGGTGAGGGCACAAACTGAAATAAGATTCTGTTTCTTCTCAGCATTGTATGAGTACATAGTAAAAAGAGTTTTACAGTCTAAACAGGTATCTAGAGGGGAATGTTTGTTTGGGAAACTTCACAGAATAACAAAGTGATGTGTGCAAGGTCTCACAGCAGATTGGTTGCAAATCTTGGCGTGAACCCGTAACTCCTGCTTTCTGGGACTGTTCTCTTGTTTCTCTCCAGCTCTTCCTGCCAATACAGAGTTATCATCCATACATGGATACACAGATGCCACAGTGGACCACAAAGCCAGATCTTCAGCTCATTAAAAATCAATGCTTTTTCATGATGCTACTAGGGCCATGCTGATTTATCGCATATGCAGACTTGCCACTATGTTTATGTTAGTTTTCTAGTATTTTTAAGATACAGAACTCTAAAGGCAGGACTTTCAAAATTTCCTGCCTAATTTAGGCATCAAATCTATCTATATGTAGGCTGAGAAGTGTACGGCCTGATTTCTGATGAGTGATTCCACTGGAAGCAGTGGTTACCTGAATCCCTTGTAGCTCAGATCACTCATGTCATTGCCTACATACGAATGTGGGTGCCTAACTTGAGGCCACCTAGTTTGAAAAAATCGTCTCAAGTGTTGCTGCTCAAGTAGTTGGCTGCTAGGCATTTCAGTGTAGACAAATATTCCTGTTGTCTTTGTGCAGTTCAGCCACCTATCCTTCTGAGTTTTCTTAGTCATGGTGCGAAGCTCTTACATTAATTTGACCTTGTGTAAACACATAACCTTTGCAAAATTCAGTTTAGCCTTTCCGTAGGTTCAGAATAGGAATGGATCAGGTTCTATATTTCGGTCCTTCATCCTACTGGACTGTTGTTAACTTAAACGGCACAGGACAAATCACCTATAAAAGTAAATTGGCAAAAGCGCCTTAATTGAATTAAGCATAATGTTCTCAGGTTGGTTCTCATTCTCAAGCTGGCTTACTTCTAAAATCAGCATATTTCTGAGGATGGTTACTTTCAGCTCAGTTGCCAACATCCTTTAATTTTCAACAGTGCTTTGAAATGACCTCACAAGGTGATATAATAACTTTTTACAAGGAGATCTGGAGGCTGTAGGAACATGTCGGGCTGGTATTTCACTTACATCTGGATGTACTGTGTGACATATTAACACCGCAGACACATCTGCTATTCCTCAGGGGCTGAGGAAACTTCAGTCTCGGGCAGATGCAATACGCAGGGTTGACAGAGCAGACAAAGAATCACCACAAGTTACTATAGCAGGTGAGAGATGGATGCAGGGGAATTGAGCAGGGCTTATCGTGGTGCTGCGTGATGTGCAAAGTAACATAAAGCATGTGGCTGTGTTTAGTGACTTAGAAATAAGGCATAGATGATGATGCACTAAATACATATCCTGAATATAAATGAGTAACTGCTTATGGCTTAACTTCTGTCACTCTCCCAATAGCTAAAAGTCTGGTTCACAGTGACTGTATCTCTATAAATACCTCTATAATTCCCCTGAGCTTGATCTCATCCATGGAACCAAAAGGGTCATTAAAAACATGACCGGTTGCTAGCCATGTCACAGTTTTACCTAGAAGTTCTGAAACACTAAATCCACAGAATCAGTAACATATTGTGGGGTTTTACATTTGTTTTGCTTTTAAACTCCTAAACAGTTGTTACATACAGCTGACAGATCAGGCAAGGTTTTGAACTCTGCAAACAGCTTTTGATGCCCATCATTTATAGTCATGTAGCTAATCAGTAACACCTACATTGATTTTTAAATAAACAACTTGCTCCTCCTTTTTGAAAACTTCTTCAGGGTTTTCTTTTCAGTTTGAAATGTAAGTTATCTGAGGTAGAGACTAATCCTTCTGTCCTCTGCCTGTGCATGATTTCTAGTGCCCTTAATAACTGATAAAATAAGAATGTCTGCTCCCTTGTTCTACTCTTTCTTGGCCTTGTGTAAAATTCTTATTTTGTACTTTATGATTGGAATTTTATTTGACTGCTTACTTACTTTATTTTGATCATTATCTTCCTACTGTGTTCTGTCTTCATTTTTCTTTTGCTTCAAAGCTGTCTAACATTGAATCAAAAGAATAAGAGCACTTAACAACGGCAAAGTAGTGCATTATCACTTACGACAGAGTTGTTCATTCCAGTGGTTTTGGTGGCCACCGGTTCAGCACCTCTTTACCTGCAAACCGTTTCTCACTAACACCTGAATGCAGAACTGTCTGCAGGTATCGGCAAAAGCAAGCGCCTGAGATAGCAGATTGCTCTGGATCTGTCGTGTGGTCATGACCTTCTGACAGCTCTGCCTGTGCCAGGGCACTGCAAAATCAGGCTGGCTGCAGCTTTACATGAAGATGAAGGTAGGGCTGCTGGTAGCCCTAAGGGGCAGCTCTTGTTGCCGGGGGGTGAGCACAAGGCTTCTCCCCTCCCCCAGACAGCAAAAAAAGCACCAAAACCAAATCCACAGAGCTCCAACACCGAGTCTCTCACTCGGTTCTGTCTTCATCTCTTTTCGTTCCAACAGCTTGGGAATTACGGCTTTGTCTTGATCCAGACACTCACTCCTTTGCTTATGCTGCAAAGAAGCCTCAATTTCGAGGAGGAAACTTTCCAAAGCTCCTCAAAAACTCAGAGCGTAAAAGTTGCAGCTATTTTCAGTGTAATGAGGCCCTAAATCCTTCAATCTTTTGAAATCTCCTCCCTAATACATAAGTTCAGGTAAACCACAGCAATACAGCCTTGCTGTTTGGGCAGTTTGCCTGTAAAGTTCACACACCACTGAAAATTTTCTTACTGGAACAGTCCCTGACATGACCTCAGGTTGGACCATGGTGTCTGCAATTTAGGGAAATTATTCAGGGAATAAAACCAGGTGTGCTGTGGGCTAAATCCATTCCCCTTGAAGGCAGAAATATAAACAGTTGAGGGGAGCACCTTTGCCTGTCCTGAGGCATAGGATATACCTAAGACACTAACAAAGCGATGGTTTGCAAATAAAGCAAAGATGTAAGCCTTTCCTCTAATGGCTGACCTCAGCAGTGAGGAGATGATCTCAAGTCCCACGTAGGAGAGCTGAAGCATGATATAATTTGAGTAGATAGTGGCAACCACCAGTTGCAGCACCAAGGGCGAGGACAGACAGGACGTGCCGGGAGGCTGGGTCCAACCCCGCAGGCGGTGCCAGCAGAGCTCTGTGGGAGGAAGCACTTTCCTTGGGTACCATGGCATCTGGTCCGACTTACTGTACCTGAAATCCCTTCTCATGCTGGTGTTCACGGTATTTTCCTTTCTTCAGAGGTGACATAGCCTCAAAGGGTTAATTCTTACTAATGGTCCAAGGCCTGTTTTCTGCCTCCTGGTCCACATGCCACAGCACATGACAAAATTCTCTCTGTTTGGACTCGTATTAGGCAATATTGGCAGGACTGCAGCCATGCTGGATCTGCGTGTGCTGGATCTGCACTTAATTACAGATTACGTTTTATTTTTGATGGCTGCCAATCTGTCACATTGTAAAAAGCTGGATTTAAATAAAAAGAAGAAGAAAGAATCATCTCTGAGAACTCACCAAACAAGAAAGGTTGCTCTGCATTTGTTGCGTTTGTGGGGGTATGTCCGGCATTGTGTAATGGCATATCAGCTATGAGGCAGTAGCAAAATATGGGTAGCCTTTCTGCTTTGCAAAGTATAACAATTGCAGTGGGAAAGGAGAGAAAGCAAGGCATTGGAGGTGGTTTCAGGAACAACTGTCTAGAGGCAACAAGGTAACATTTAATTTCCTAAACTACATTGATCCAGCTTGCTGAAAATAAGTCAAAGAAGGGATGATTTTCACATTTCATTTAAATTATAGGAAGACCTTGTAAATTAATTCATTGGTAGTCAGGTAAAGTTTAATTACACTATGCAAAGAGAAGGTGGCATCTTTCTCAGTACTGCTCCCCTGTGGGTAACTTTTAGAAACAGATTCAGAACATGGTTAAATCATAGACTCTGGAGACTGAATTGGCTCTGTGACCATTTGTAATCCAATTAATAAGAAATAAATAAACAAACACACAAACAAATCCCAACCCCCATACAAATTGTCAACACAGACAAAAAAATGCATTAAAGTTTAACTCCCATAAAGTTGTCTTTAATGAAGAGGATGCACTAAAGTAAATGCCACAAAATAGCTTCTTTTAGCAAACTGTAGGTATTAGCATATTTAGGATTTGAGGGTGGGGTTTTTTTTCTGAAGCACCTGAGAGTCCCCAATATCTTTCCAATCAACTCCCTGTTATTGTTCTCCTGTTTTTTGCAAAACACAAACAAGAAAATGAAAAGTATTCTAACGTTTCATCATATGCAGCAGGATTTAAAGCTGGTTTGAAGAAATTGCACCTCATTATCTGGAAATACAGCTATCCAGTCTGAAAACAGCCCAAGATGATAGACTGCAGCAACTTCTCTATTTAGAAGCACAAGCAACAGTAGGTTTATTTCCCTAGTGCTCTGTTCTCCATTGGTTCACCGCTGAATACAGAATGAACTTAAAGATTTCTGCCTTGTGTTCAAAACCCTACAGAGAATTTGCTGGTTTTTTCCCTTAGTTGTAATAGGGAGTTTGCAAAGTCATACCTAGATGTTCCCTCCCCTGGCACCATTAGGGAAACAAAAAAAGAGGAACTAGATTGAGTGATGACTTTTGGGCAAGTTCACAAAACAAGCCGGGAATGGAGCCAAATCCTGTGACATTCACACTAGTTTCACAGCAGCCAAATCACATCGGCTGCCAAAGCTACTCAAGTAAGCACATCTTTCTCTATAAGCATCATCTTTTACAAGACCTTCTACTGTAATAGTGAATTTTCTAATCTCAGGACGGAAAACAGGATACTCTTCTATGTCAGTTGCAAAATTTATTTTAGGAAGCAATTAGAATATCAGCCCAGGAGGATCTGTCAGACGTGCTTGTTCCTTTAATTTAGCTTTCCAACCAACCCATTTTTCCAAATCTCAAGCCTAAGAAGGAAAAGAAAGAAGAAGAAAAGATGAGGGAGAAAATTGTTATATTTCTTTAAAAATCATCTGGCATCGAGACAGCACAGAGTTGAAGGTAATACACACAACTAGATTAATAGGAAGGAACATGTGGGAAAAAATTTTGTTAAATACGATTGTTCCTAGAATGTGTCAGTTGGTCATATTGAAACTTTTATCTTCTCCAATTTGAAACTTGAACCTAAAAAGCTTCCTGTTTACCTCTTGGGTTTGTGTTCATATTTGGTGTGTGCATCCACATCTGTATCTGCATACTCATGTGGGCTGATGGCCACTTTGAGGACTACTTTTTCAAACAGGTTCCCAGCTAAATGGATACATGCAAACTTGTTTTGCAACTGTACTTCTAGAAGACCTAGGAGATTAATTTCTTAGTTGCTATAAATTTGTTCAGCAAAGATTTACTGAACAAATACCGGGCATCCTTGCCATGTGCCCTGGACAATACACAGAACCTAAATCAGGTGATGCAGCCTTCACCATTGACATAGGGGCTTCACCTATCTCAGTGATTGTAGAAAAGTATAAATATTTCTCTTCCATAAACTACATTAAGGAGGTAAATGCTTATCTTAATTATGAATAAAGTGAAGCAGCTGCGTGTCTGGGCAGACATACTTTTAAAAGGATGTACATTTCCATTTCTTTGAAGCTTCAACCTGTTACTTATCTTTTTTTTTTTTTTTTTCTATTAACCAGCTACCTGTGTTGCCTAGGTGTGCTGATGAGCTAGTACTTCAAAAATAAAAGAACTGTGATTATAATCCATATTGTTATTAACAAAAAACACATTTGACTGAGACAAAGCTTGGATCACATGAATATGTAACTGTGTTATAATGGATCTGCCAAGAGGTTTGCAGGATTGTAGACAGAAGATGAAGTAATTAATTAAGGAATTACATCCACAAGGTGAAAAGTCCCTAAAGATAAGTATGTCAAGAGCTATTTTAGGGAAAGGATCTAGAGTTTCTGCATCTGAATAATTTTATGCAAATCTTCAACAGCAAAGCTTGTGTGCGTGTGAATATAATTTCCCTCTTGCGTAAGTGCTCTCAATTCTGGGGTGTCAGATTTTTTGTGGCAGACCCTGAAAAACTCAGAGGCTGTTCCTACATGATGCTCTTCCTTGAAGTAGCTCATACACATCAACAGCAGACCAGCAGTCAATGTGCCTGAAAGGTACAGGAGAGGACCTTTCAGGTGGTGATCAGGGTGAATGTTTGCTCAGTGAAAGAAGGACTGAATATAGGATAAGAAAAAGTAGGACACAGAGCCCTTGGCTAATGCTGAGGAAGGTCATCACTTTCTTGAGTTCTGCTTAGACCCCTTTAAATCGCTAGAGCAGTTTACATAAAAAATATAACCTGAGCTCACAGAGTATAAGACCTACCAGACTGTGACTTTCCGGACTTGTGCAATAACCAGATACCATATTTTGATGTCAATTTGACACAGTTTGCTCCAGTTCTTTGTGATGTTTTCCATTCTTCAGTTGTGTCGGTGTGTTCGAAAACGTTTCTTTACTAGATGTGTGTCCTCTCTTCCTAGAAGTTATTTTGAAATGCGTTGTTTGTACTTTTCACATGATTAAATGCTTGGCTTAAGGACACCTGAAATATCCTGTAGTCTGCGCGCACACACACACAGAGTAATCTCATGTAGTACTTATACATATACAAATATTCTCATTATTGTTTCTATCTACTTTTAATACCTTCTATTATGTTATTAGGAAAAAATCTGTATGTGAACTAGCAGTTCTGTGCCGAGTGTATTTATTTTGGAAATGTTTCTTTTTCATGTATTTATTTTGATTTTTAGAAGAAAAATAGACTTCTTATTGTATTCAGCATGCATCCTTCCATTCTTTTTTTCATAGTAGATAATACCTTTTAGCCATCACATTCTAGTCTATTTTAACTGACAATAATAATCTATGTTTTGGTTTAGATAATGAGCAGGTTGAGAGGAACATTTTAAGAGGATTTTATACCATTTGTAAAGCAAGCAAGGAAACAAACAAACAAATAAAACAGAACAAAAGATAAACAGGAACAATATCCTGGTTTCCTTTCACTAATTTCTGGCAAGCTGGAATATTTTATGCTTTTGTGCTTATTTCAGTGAAGGCTTCTGCTTGTTTAGAAAATAACTTTCTCCTGATCCTGAGATGTAGGAAGTAAAACAACAGGGACAGTGTATGCTGCTTAAACACAGTAGATGAAAGAATAAAGAGTAGTGACCAAGCATTGCAATACTAGAAAGCAGAAAAAAGGAATAATTGTAATTCTTATAGGTATCTCTTTTGAAGATCGGGGGCGTTAAAACATATTTCTATCTTATGCACCTTTTGTATAAGAAGTTTTTGGAGCACGGCTGCTACTGAAAGTTGGTTTATATTTGGAAATTTGCAGCACACCCAGGTCTGAACCCGGAGGTCCTGCTGTGCAACGTGTCATGGACCACTGGGGAAACACCTCCTTGGCGTGTGCTCAGTGATCCAGGACCTGTGGTCAAACCCAAGCAAAACGGTTCTATTAACAGAAAATTACTATTGATTATATTCTATATTTTCACACATTTTTAATGGAAGTTCCTGCCGTTATCCAGACACACTGTTTTCACCCCAGGTAGTGGAAACCCGGTCTTGGGCTTACATCCAGGAGTGGGCTGTGAATGTGACATCTCCCTGTGTCCCAGCACACCTACTTCCCTGCAGACCTTTGCCCCAACTGTACTTAATTCCTTCAGTAAGTTCTGGCATTTTTCCCATTGATGAGGGTGAGATAATCCACTCTAAGCCTCAGCTATGCAGCTCAGACAGCAAAAGGTGGATATTAAAATCCAAGTCAACAGCCACATTCTGTTTAAGACTGTGTATTCTATAGGCAAAATGCACAGGTACAAAAATACCCAGGCAGGTGGTTTTCAGCAATCTGAGTAGTCAGCACTGTAAAATGACAGCACGAATTTCTGCAGTCACCCAGGCACATTTTGTTCACCAGACTGTCATGTCTAAATCCGTACCGGCTCCGTACACAAAAGTGAGCTGTGCTGCCTCCTAACACTAATTGTAAATGGAGCTATTACGGAGCCGGGGAAGTCATTATGACGGTTCTCTGTCTAAGTCATCAGGCAGCCTGTAAAACATGCCACGTTTATGACGGTAAGTGTTGTATGGCTGTAAGAGCTGTATATCATGCCTGTCTCTCGGGAGAGGCACCTGCTGACTGTTCATATGCCAGTTTGCAAAAAAGATATGCAAACAGCTTAGCTACAATATCTTCCTTTTATGTTTAACGAAACCCATTTGAAATTTGGTCTGTGACCCTGCAAGTAATAGTCAAGGAGGCTGTACTTTTAAGACCATATGCAAGAAAAAGAAATCCTTTGCCCAATGCGTAATTGGTTTAAGGACAGATAATTTTAGGCCCATACTCATCTTAAAAAAGTCATGCTCTATTTAGACCACCTTTTAGTGCTTTGAGCCCCAGACCAAACCCTACAGAACAGAAATACCCCTCCAAGTGTGCATCTAATGAGAAGAGACGGTGCAGAAAACCAGAGATATGCATCCCCTGGCACATCACCATCAGCAGTGGTCTCAGCCTCCTGCACAACCTGCTTGCCTTTTGGCCTTCTGGTACATTAGTGGATGGGCGACAGCCTGGCTGCTCCGTACCTTCCATCCTATGCTTTTTGTTGCGTGGCACAAAGAGAGGGTTTCTTTACATTGGATCTCTGCTCTGCAAGTATGGTGCTTCTGTTGCCCCTGTTCTTGCCCACCTTGGTTTCCGGTGGGCAAGAAACCCAAGGGGTCATGGCAGGATTCAGACCTATGTAAGCCCACAGTTTTTGCGCAGCAAACGTCTTTTAGGAAAAGCAGTAAGTGTCCTTGATTCCTTTATTTCATGCAGAGGTGCTTGAGGACACATATAAATATCTGCAAGGAGTGTTTATGGGATGCATAAAGCTCTGTCCCTGGCTTTCATGCTCACTCATCCTTAACCCCTCTAGAATTAAGAGATATACATAATAAATGATTCATTATGAGCGATTATCTCTGGAGATTTTTTTAATCTTATCAAAGCATAGACTATGTCAATCATATGCAAAGTCTCAAATGGAATTACTTCTCATAATCAACGACTCTTAAGTTTGTATCTCATTTTTACCGTGTCATTTTAAAAGGAGATCTGATTCTCAGTGCCTCTTTTGCAAATTGAAAGAGAGAAATAATGCATTTTTAAATCCATCTTCAGGACTCAGAGCCATCAGCTGAACAGCCTCTGGAGTCTTAGGATTTCCAATAAACTTTCATCAACAGAAAATCAATCACTTCAGGGAAAGATATCTGTATCCCAGTGGTTGCATGCAAACGGTAGAGAGGTAACACGTATTAAATTAGATGCCTTATCATGTGGCACGGTAAGAATGGTACTAATCTACCTAACACATTGCAACAATAGTCTGTGACACAGAAAAATGCACTGTTTAATAAATAATAATATTTCTGAATGTACAACAAATTACATGATAGCCTTTGAGAAAAAGTACGTAAAAAGAAGTCAAACTTTTGAGGCTAAAAAAATGGAAAAGACATCCAATAATTATCAAGGTTCATGGAAACTGACTTGAAAGTTTCCATTGTGAATTTCTAATATGTATGTAGGGACCTTACTATTGAAAACTTGATGAAAAGTAGACAAAAAGGATTTTCTAAAACAACGTTAGGGAGTAAGTATGCAGCCTGAATTGCGCAGTTTCCATTAAAGGTAATGGGTCTTTCAACGTGTATTTCTTGCATTGAAAATTTACCCTTGATAGTCTCATTTAATCTCACCAAAAGAAATTTCATACCTCAGACAGAAGCACGCTAAATATTGTGCTACACAAGAACAATTGGGTGCAACCTTAATTTTGTTCACCTGCTCAGCACATAAGTAATGCTGAGTTCAGCTCCCCCGATGGTATTGCCCCGTCTGGAAGCTGCCTCCTTGCTGAGCCACATGCCCATGATTTCTTGCCCTGCCATTGTGTGAAAACACAGCACCGTGGCCCAGGAAATACTCCTGGACCTTCAGCTATAGGCGAGAAGGGAAAGAGTGGTTGTACTTGAGCCAGATGGCTGGTGCTGGGTATTGCACTCGGCCAGCAGCTGTGCAAGGTCGGTCCCACTCTGGTCAGCATGTGGGTTGGTGGCTCTGAAAGAAGGAGGGAAAGGCCCCAGTGAGAATTTGTGAAGGAGAAACCTCGTAAGGTGCAAAAGCACCCTGGAGCCTTGGTAGGATGCTGAGGAGCTCTGGGAGACTGTGCAGACTGACAGAGAGTCACCAGCTGGAGACTTGTTTCCATTCAAGTCAACAACATCTAAATCTCATTTTCCTTTAAACAAGAAATGTAGAAGGCAGATACATTAGAAGCTAAAGCAAAGATTTCCAGTCTTTTCTGGTGATCCAACTGGAGTTTTCTTTTTGCACTGTGCAGACATGGTGAACAGTAGTGCAAGAGACACATTCAAGGCTAGTGCTGCATTTTCACAGGCATGGAGCAGATCCAGAGATGGGGTCTGTTGAAGAGAAAATTGTATGAATGTACAACTCCTTTGAGTTACTGCCAAATACAAATATTTTTCTCCTGCAAAATTCAGATATTATTATGTCTTAATATATATTTCTGCTCAATCTATAGCCTATTATTGTGACTGAAAGAGCTCCTACTGATTTGGCAGGACTTTGAACCAAATGTGTTGAAGATTTTATTCCTATGTAAAACCGTATGTACTCTACATACATTCATAGAGCACTGTTTACAGACAGGTCCTACCTACATCAAGATGCTCATTCACAAGAACATGCAATGAAAACATTTGTAATTTTTTTAGCTTTATGTCTTTCTGATGCCAGAACTCATAAAAATGGTATGAATCTTTTGTTTTTTTAAATAAGCAAAAAGAGTTAATTTTCTCTTTGTGTCCATTCTTCCTGTTGTAAAGCAGTGTTTGAAACACTCCTGTTCATATTGTCAAAAAATAAAATACAAAACCAAATTGGGCATGCAAAAGGTCACCAACTCTGGAAAATTTTAGTTCAAAATATGTTTCCTTAGAAATTTTTGAGCGGATCAAAACAAAGTGTCAGAATGACAATACATGTGGGCTATTAACTTTCAGTATAGTAATGGTGTTCTAGCTAGAATTATATCTCATTTTTCAATAGCTCATTTAAGCCTTGGCACTTTAAATAATTAAATCACAAAATGAAGAAACTAAGGTGGATGTGATTTGGCCTATATTTTAAATAAAAATTTCTTTTATACCACATGAGTATGGCAGTGAGCAATCAGATAAGCACAAGTCAGTCTGTTCTCAGTGCACGCGGTATGTTCATACATGCAATGAGAGCAACATCGAACTCTGTGTCTTTTTAACAGATGTGATCTGGAGCCAAGATCCTGACTAATGCAGGTGCAACTGGAATATCCAGTGATGACTTGGCCACGTGTATATGCATTGCCAGAACCTAATACTGGCAAGAGGAAAGGAAAGGTCCCACCTGCATTCTGTATGTAACAGGTGCAACTCAGTCTGTTGACTCACAGTAGCAAATGTCTCACCGTTATAAACTGCCATGTTCTTTGTCTTCATGCTGTGCTTGCAGGGGAGAGCGCAGTGCACAGGCTTTTGCCATTTTCCTTTGTACTCAATACCTTCAATTCTGTTTCGGAATTCAGGGTGGGAGGTGAAAAATCACAGCAAGGTTTTAGATCCCAAAGTCATGCCTGTGGATACATGTTCTTAAGTTCTGGAATGATCAACTTCTATTTCTACACATGTAGGACCAGGGATCACAGCCTGGAAATGTCAGGAATCAGTGTTTCAAGGGGGCCTTCTAGGATTCCTGTGTAAGGACTGCATATAACTAACTGCAGTCAGTGGTCAGATGAGTAGAACATGAAGCATTAATGAAATGGAGTGATATTAAACAGCCACTGACTTGATAACTGTTGTTCATTGAAGTTCAGACTATGTGGGAAAGCCTCTAACTTATGGATCATGTAGAAGTGATTCTGCCTGCCATCACAAGAGTGAACTGAGTCAGGTCCTTACAAGTCCTTCTTGAAGAGTACTACTTTCATATCATAGAGAAGAGGCATCCCATGGCCCTGTCACTTTTCCACTTGTTCCAGTAGCAATGGCAGGGTATGGAGAAAGAGGAAGACCTATTTCAAAGAAAGTCATATACTTCTTAGAGCCTGTGTAGCTCCATGTCATTCTCCATAGAGATTAATGCCTCAGACATGTATGTTAACTTGCTCTGTTTTGGCTATGTTGTTGTTGTTGTTGTTGTTGTTG
>VXBL01000258.1:197122-225970 GCA_013400195.1 Aramus guarauna | reverse complement strand
TGTGGAGTCTCCTTCTCTGGAGATATTCAAAACCTGTCTGGATGTGATCCTGTGCAACCTGCTCTAGGTGATCCTGCTCTATCAGGGGGGCTGGATTAGATGATCTCCAGATGTCCCTTCCAACCCCTACCAGTCTGTGATTCTGTGACTGATTCTGTGATTCTGTGAAATTCTGTTTTCATCTCTGGTTGATGATTGTATTTTGACCAGTAAATTGCCCATTTGGTTCCAGTTTTCTGTGTTATAAGGCAGTTGAAAAGTTGCCAAATTTCGTGCCAGAGGTGTCTGGACTGTAGTGGTAGATTAAATAATCCCTGAAAACTACATTGCTATAAAGGCTTCTAAAGCATTTTAGGACCTTTTAGGGATGAAAAGCAATTGTAAACTGCAGTTATGATTATCATCTCGAACTTAGGTGCTAATTGTAACAGAATCAAGGAGGGAAAAAAAAGCTATATAATGGCAACTGACATGATTATGCGATGTGTTGATCTTTGGTAACAGACATAGCTTCTTTTTCATGTGTGAAGGTATAGAAATAGTGTCTGAATCATGATTTAGTAAAATTTCATTGTCATCCGCTAGAGATACTAGCTTGTATTTCTCATTTACATTTAACATTAGTAAGGAGTCAGAAGCAGAGCAAGTGAGAAAGTAGCATCCCACAAAATATTCAAAGTGTGCTTTTTTTCTCAATTACAATGAAAATCTCAGTTAGACTTGAAATTCTGATCTATTTTCTTCTGAAACTCTGAACAGTTTATTTTAATAATGCTGAAGCTGAATATTATATCAAACCAAAAGTCTTTAGAAAAATATGAAATAATATGAAACCTTATAAATTAAAGGTAAAAACAAAATGAAATTAAATGCTTCCAACAAACACAAGATTTCAATATGGCTGAATCAAAGCAAAAGGTGAAACATGATCCAATTTGATACTTTTTTTCTCAATTTTGGGATGAAAAATGACACGAGTCTGTTTTAATTCAACATTTTCCAACATGAAACAGTTCTCTTGAAAAGGCTTTTGACCGTACAGTATTAGTTAAGAAAACACATACATTAGCATAAGTCTTTGCTTGGTTCCTTCACTCTAAGTCACAGTGAAAGTTTGACTCTGCCTGGCAGTGACTGCAAAGCTCTACTGTTGGCAGGTCTTCCTTACGGTAGAGGAGAGACCTCTCAATCACATTTCTGCAGGCTATGTGCCAGTATCAGAAACTCTGCTTGGCTTAGGTGCAGCTCTAAAGGGATGTAGCAGCCAAGCTCTTTTCTCATCCTCAGGTCTTCGTACAAAGTTAGTGTCATGCAAAGCTAGAGTATAAAATGACGATGTGGTGCTGTACACAACTCTGTCTACACTAAGGAAGAAGAAGGAAATGGTTGTGTGGCCTTGTCTGGTCATATGTTTTTGAAACGCAAGTACCACACTAAGTGATATTAGTAGAATGAGAGTACAGAATAATGAGTAAGAGTACAGATGCATTTCCTTACCAGTAAATCCAACCTTAAGCTAGGTACTCCAAACTACCTCCTTGTGTAGACATTTTTATGAGCAGTAAGAGAGGTAGCTTACTTAGAAATGTGCTTTCTAAGCTGTTTGGCTCTCAAAGCTATTTTGAAAGCTTAATGTCTTTGCAGATGGGTTGAGGTACTTCATTCATATTTGTGGCATTAATAAACTTCTCACAGAGAGCTATTGTGGAATGGCGTGTGTTCAAACCCATACTAACTTCCTAACTTGTGCAGCTCAGGGTTGACACAGGGCCACTGGCAATATTATCATGCGGCTACATGTACACTAATGCTTAACATGCCATGTCTCTGCCAATCCCAAGACAGAGTAGCATCAAGCAGCTGCCACCAGCAGCTGTGGGCATTCAGCACCTCTGAAAATTAGCTGCAGGGTAGCTTAAGTCTGGTATTCCAAAAGTGGTGAATCATAAATTAGAAGCTGCAGTTGAAAACATAGCTGTTGTTCTTGAATTTTTCATAAGAACTACTACAATTAAAGCCTTATAGTAGATAAAAATAAGTGGGAAAAATCAAAAGACTTGCTGTACCCACTTGAAAAGGAGGATTCATATGAATGATACTCACTCTGTTTCAAGTAACATCTTAGAAGTAATGTTAATAATTTTGAAATAATGCATAAGATTAGTAAATTACAGTTAAGTGAAGCCACAGTGCAAGGTCAACAGCTAGTGTAGCATCACACTAAACAGCAAAATGAGCAAATTGGTTAAAAGTTTGATAACCTACTGCGGGTTTGGCAGGAAAAGCTGAACATCAGTAGTAGTTAAACTGGGATGGAAATATCTGAAGAAAAAAAAAAAAAAGAATGCAGAAAACAGAAAACTAAGAACTGAAGCCCCCAATTTCACCTTGCAATTTCTTACCCAAGATCCCACATGCTTATCACCTATTTTACAGCCAAGATATCTGATTCTACTCAATAACTCAGTTTAAACATATCGTGAGACATAGCCTCAATTTCTAAATTGATATTGGTACTTAATTTGGTGTCAGATATTATCAGGAGTATTGCTAGCGTCATATCACATGTCACAAACTATGCCATGCAAGTTGTAAAACAACAGCTCCAGGACTAGGAAACTCTCTTTCCTCTAATCAAGCTTTGTAAATAAGAAGTACTTAAGCCTCCAGAATCAGTGGGACAACATCTAAATCAGTGCATGTCACTGAGCTGTCTTTAAGCTCATTGAGTTTTTATAAAAACTTCATGGATGCGTCCACATTAGTGGTTTACTTTGGGCTGGTTTTGGAGTTAATCTCCTCATTGTCCATACTTTGCAAGCTTTCACATCATGGACTAGTCTCGGAGTGTTCAAAGTGGATTTCTTTTGGATGAAACTAAACCAGGAGACATGCTCCAGTCATGCTTCAAATGCAATGGGCTCTGTGCATGGGGCCAGACTACAACTAGTTTGAAGTAAAAGTTCTCTGAAGTGCAGGTAGTGCAGATTTAAGTTCCTAAGCACCATCTGCTTCTATCTACAAATCTTTTCTTGTTGGTCTGCATTACTTGGTAATGCAGACATAGCTTGTCTGTCCATCTGCATTGCTCTCTGGAGACTGTCTGGGAGCCAGGCTACCTATAGTTCCTATGCTACATGGTGTCATGAAGCACCAAGACCCTTCTAAGACTTGTGCTTAAACTTCTGTGGGGTTTGCAGAGGATAAAATGAGCTTTGTAATAGACTGTCCCTTGAGCCCACTTTGGATACAAGGCAAGCTGGAGTTCGAAAGGCGGTAGATTTAAGGCTGGGAGTCTTTTTTCTAGCTCCATGTGGACTTGCACCAAGTTTTTAGCATCTACGTGTTCCCTTTGTCCACTGAAACTAAAGCAAAGGAATAAGAGTGATTGCTGGTTGGCTGGTGCACACCCTGAAAGAGGTGAAAAATATAAGACAGCTGTTCCTCGTCAGTGTCTTTCACAGGAGCACACAAACACACTATTTGGGGTGGAAGGACTTTTTGGGAACGATTCATAGAGTGATTTTGTTTTTTCTTTTAATAAAAACTTTAATGTCTGTAGTAAACCTCACCGGTTCAAAAAAATATCCATATGGTGTTCTAAAAAATCCATATGGTGTTCCTATATCAGAACCAGCATGTGGAATCCACAGAAAGCATCCACCCAGTGGCTTAAGAATGCAGCAAGTCCTCAGTAAACAAACAAACAATACAATTGTCTGTGTAGTCCTACAGAGGTAAATACTGGTGATTCCTCCTCTCTGGGCTTTGTCTGAAGGCAGAGGAAGGTACGCCTCATGCCTGTCACCAGGATGAAGGAGCTTCACACTTCACACTGGTGGTGTGAATGGACAAGATCTTTGTAGGTACCTGGCTAGTGGAGGTGGTGATTGTGGTGATTGTGTGCAGACTCAGTGCATCTGCTGAACTTCCTTGGATATGCTCCATTCATTTTGTGATTTCTGCTAGCAAAGAGATTTCTGGAGAGTTTTTTTTCTCGTATGGTCATATTGCATCTTTCTGTGACCTGCTACTTAGGAGCAGCTGCTGACCAGTGCAAAAGTTGTGTGGGCTTAATGAGAAAAATGCCTTCTGGGAATTGGCTGCTAGACTATTTCATACACACATCAGCAGTGCACATTTAAAACGTGGTGGTGGTCTCTTCCTGGTGCCTGTGAATTCTGAGGAATGTGAATTACTGATCTACTTTGCTTATTTTCTTTCTTTTAGAACACTAAGTCTTGGTTTCCTTGGGTTTTTCTTTTGTAAGATAGTTGCATTAACAGACTGCACCTCCTCCTAGCAGCCTATGAATGCTAATATTTTAATGTTTATTCTCATATCCTACTTGATGTCAAAAAAGTAGTATTTAGCAGTACACTTCATTTAGTGCAATGTATTAAAGTAGTACTATCTCAGAATAAATATAGTATGCCTCTCATGCATGATATGAAATTTAGAAAGGAACCAGATGCTAGAAAGAAAGGAAAGGAAGGAAAGAAAGGAAAGAAAGGAAAGAAAGGAAAGAAAGGAAAGAAAAAAAAGAAAAAAAAGCAAAGAAACAAATAGCCATGGATACCCAGAAACCAGATTGATGCTAAATGGTGTAAGCTTCATTGGAACAAAAGGGAAAGAAAATCAGTTTGCGTAAATAATACTCCTTCTCCTTGCATGTTGATATTGTTTAGATGAGTGTTTATGGGACTGGATGGCGTTGTCTGTCATTTCTTTGGAGAGGGAAGGTTGTGCACACACTGAAGACAAATAGAAGACAGAAGAATAAAACAGCCTTAATGGAGTATCAGGGCCTCTACTAGTACTGTCTCAGCCCAAGAAAAATGTAAGCAAATGTATGAGAACAACGACACAGTGTTTGCAAGCTTTCTTTCTCCATTTCTCACAGAATTAGAGAACAGGAGGTTAGGAAGTATCTCAAAAAGTCAGACTGAGAAATTCACAACCAGACACATTTGGTGGTTCCTACAACAGAGAATTAAAAATAAGGGAATAAACTAAAAGCAAAACTGCTCATGAATGATTCGGACAGAATTACATATTCCCCATACTTCTAAGTGTTCCATGTGCTTTGTACTGATACCCCAAAAGAAGATGTACTGGAGCCCTCATCACTGCAAATCAGTGTTACACCAGTGCTTGTCCCTTTCTTTTTTTGCAGAAAGAGGCAGCCCAGTAAAGCAAGAAACACCAATGTGGAGAATTAGTGGACAACCCAGTTCATTGTGTTTAACTTACTTAGTTCTTTTCAAAAGAGTACAGTGCAATGTTTACTGCTACACAGCATACAGAAATTCCTTTCACTTTCTGCCGTCATAAATAAAATTCAATATTCTTCCCTTGGCTTTTTGACATCATAGCAGAAAACGACATGATGCTAATATTATCCTCCTGCAATCAATTTGTTTTACATTGAGGAGATCAGCAGTATGTATGAACAGGTGGAGCAAGCTGTAAATCTTCTTCAAGCTAATATTTTTTTCTTCAGATTTCTTATAAGGAACC
Organism: Aramus guarauna; assembly: GCA_013400195.1. NCBI lineage: Eukaryota > Metazoa > Chordata > Aves > Gruiformes > Aramidae > Aramus > Aramus guarauna. Next base: position 220,450 of record VXBL01000258.1, on the reverse strand, counting down.
TTTATCCATAACATTTTTCCTCATAAGACCATTGATGGGAAAACCATCACCCTATACTTATACATTTGCTATTGTTTTATTTTGGAATTCACAATAAGTGGGACTCTCAAAAGCACTCTGTGTTGACCACATTCAAATCCTATTGGCATTACATGGCTGCAAGGACATGCCACTTTGGAAAAAATCCACCTCAGAATCACTTAAGCTGTATTTCCACATGACAGTAAATCTAATTTTAAGGCACACTGTAGAGAATCAAAATGCCACAGCCACATGACATAAAGCACTGAACCTGTACAGTGTCTCCCTGTCAGTCCAAGTTGTTGAAAAATATTAAAGGGGAACCTTTGTTCCAGCAGGCTTTATATAAGAAAGGCACTGTTCATTTGTTCATAGCTGGGATAAAGCTGAAATGCAGCTCAAGACATAAGCCCCACGTTGTTGGGGCTTATGCTGGTTGTTCTGGGTAGCTGTAGAAACATGGCTGACTCCTTGCATTTGATCCTATGAGAATATGCACTTGTAGCTGGGTGTGCATTGTGATTTAATCTGGCAGGCAGCTAAAACAACAACACAGCCGTTTGCTCACTCCCCCTCCTCGGTGGGAAGTGGAAGAGAATTGGGAAACAAAGGTAAAACTCATGGGTTGAGATAAAGACAGTTTAATATGACAGAAAAGGAAGGTCCCAGCCCTCGTCCAGCTTCTCCCAAATTATATACTGAGAATGACATCGTATGATATGGAATATTCCTTTGGCCAGTCTGGGTCAGCTGTCCTGGCTGTGTCCCCTCCCAGCTCCTTGTGCACCCCCAGCCTACTCACTGGCAGGGCAGTAGGAGAAGCTGAAAAGTCCTTGACTTGGTGTGAACATTGCTTAGCAACAACTAAAACAACAGTGTATTATCAACATTATTCTCATCCTAAATCCAAAACACAGCACTATACCAGCTGCTAGGAAGAAAATTAACTCTATTCCAGCTGAAAACAGGACAGTGAACATGTACTGTAGCGATCTATAAGAGAGGCTATGGAGCCACACCTCTTTGCCACAGGAACAAAGACATCCTTGTATGCAACACAGTATATCCAGTTCATCTATTAAAAGAGTCAGGTCTTCATAGGTTTATGGCAGTGTCACATGGGTGATGGACTGTCCTTTTGTGATTTCATTTTGGGTCAAAACCCAGAAGAATCACACCTTGACTATGGTTCTGTGTTGCTGTAGATGCTGAGTGTATCTTTAGAATTTAATCTACTTTACTGACTACAAAAGGATCATCTAATGCAGTAGAGTCATGCTAACTGTCAAAAAATAATCTGAGTAGTCAGCGAGCTAGACTATGATCTGCTCCGTTTGTCAAATTTGTGAAGTTAGGGCACTTTCCCGCATTCCCTCTGCCTAGATCCATTGTAATAAATTTGGATTGCGTGTCAATTACTGCAATTTATGACTACCCATCTCTCCATTCTGAATATGTATGTGATTTTAATTTAAGGCTTCCTTACTGTACAATATTTATTATCAGTTCTCTATTTTAACCAGCATTGAGATAACTGCTATTTTACACTCTTCTAATGTCTTCTCTTTTCAAGGTCATCAGTTTCGCAACATTGCTGAAAATGAAGTAGGACGTATGGTTCTGTTTAATCAAATTTCATGCTCTGTTGCCTCCTTCTTATGGCCTCTGTGCTAATTGATCAAGTTTTCAATTAAAGTCCTCCATCTTTGTTTTAATTCTTTGTTAAGGTTTTTATTCCATTACATGGTTTCATGAGATCTAAGTTGTTACAAGTGCAAACTGTCTCTGCCTTTCCAACTGTCTAGTTACAATGATTTAGCTATATAGCTTCTCATTTCCCCTTTCTTATTATTAAAGCCCTCGGTGGACTATCTTCATCTGTTGGATTTAGACTGAAAGTCCAAAAATTTGATTCATCCATCAAAGAGACATTAGTTTACCTCATGAATTGTCATGGCTAAAAATCTCTCTGTATCTCAGCACCTTTCAGCCATCTTGCTCAGCCACAATTAAACAAATTTCTGTTCCCTGAGAAGTATTGAAATGACTCTCACTAATAAATGGGGCCATGTCAGGCATGTGCAGAAAACGTAGCCTTATGGAGAGGTTTTCCTAACGAGCACTGATTCTGTTTTCATTCCTTTATTGTGTTTATATGGATCAAGTAAATATTAATACGGCAAATATATATTGATGCATGGGTTTGAATACTCATTCTGTAGTTTATAACTATGGTTCAGCCCCTAAGTAGTAGTGTATCAAATGTGTTTTGAAATCCCCTAACATGTTCATTTTTAAAAATCAAATAATCTTTTGAATCAAATGGTTTTTAAAAGGCCAAAGAAAATGTGCCCACAGAATCTATATAAATACAATTTTTTCAGGGAGGCTTTGTTCTATTAGGGACAGTTCTTCATTTTAAAAGGTGGTATTTTTACTTAAAGTTCTGATACTTTCAATTCTGATAAATATATAGACCAGATCATTCTCTGAAAAAAAAAAAAAAAAAGTGATGACTGTCAGCAGTCTTAAAAGGTTTACAGTTTAGAGTTTTTGCAATATGAAAAATCTCGCTTCATGATAATCTTCAAATAAAGCGTGAAAGCCTATAAAATATTTTCCATTTCCCTGTTTAAGGTGCAAAATCAGGTTTGCTTTCCAGCCTCGGCTATCTGAATGTTAAAACAGAGCCAATGCGTTGATAAGAGTGACTGTAGCAGAACAATTCCACAGTGACTGTGCTAGTACATTTTTGTATTCTGTTTTAGTTTAAAGCCTGGTAGTTCTTAAACTCTTCCTCCCACGTTGTGTTGAGGAGCATGCTACAAAGCTCTGTGCTTTGAAAATCTCCTTGTCATTTCATGCTGGATACCCAGGCAGTCACTAGGAGGAAGCCTGATGTGTCGGTGGTACTTGAGCCTTGGGACTCAGGTAGCACAAGGTGAGACCTGGCTTCCCATTGTAGGTGGTGCCAAAATTCCTGATGATTTCAACACAGTTCAAGGTTTCAACCTTCCACCCAACATGAAATCATTCACAGACGATGGCATTGTCTGTGGCATTGAACTCTGTAAGAGATCCATTTGGTTTCTTTGGGCAAGCCCACTGACCACAATAAACAACACAAGTACCTATATCAGCACGAATACTTCTATTTGTAGAGGCCATCTTCAGAACACTTCAGGGGTGGTAAAATCCATCTAGGCTGCATCTGGTTTTCAACAGTAGTCAAGTACTGAATGCCTGAGGGAGACGTAATAAAAGGGCAAGTATACAATGGTGCTTCCCTGGCATATTCTCCCAGCTTCCAGCGATCTACAGTTTAAAAAATTCCTTAGTTATAAATGCTATTTCTGGGTTTAACAGCCTTGGTGGACTCACTTCCATGAATTGGCCCTGCTGTTTTTTTGAACTGGTAAAAATTAACAGTATTTAGAATATCTTTAGGCAAGGAATTTCTCAGTTAAACTGTGGGGGTTGAAAAAGTGATGCCTTTTGTTTGTTTTCAGCCTGTCACCTAATAATTTCATTTGTTGCCCCTACTTCTCGCACTGTGAAAAATCAAAGTAAAAATTTCCTAATAATCTTCTCAATGTCATTGACATTTCTATTCATTTGTGTCACATCTACCCTTGGTTGTCTCTTTCCTCTGCAAAAGTGTTTTAATCTAGTTGTTTCTACTTTGGACACTGTTCTTTACTGTGTGATACCTTTATGTGTATGTTTTCTCATGCTAGTACAGCCTTTCTGAGCAGAAATCCAGAACTGCAGGCAGTGTTGAACTGTGGGCACACCATGGGTTTATTAAAAAACACAATTAAATTTTCAGCCTGGTTCTCTGTTTCCTTCCTGATAATTCCTAGCATCCCAGTTGTTTTTCTCAGGCCAACTGATGTTTTCATGAAACCAGCTGCTGTAACTGGCTGTTCTCGTTGCAGAGATGCAGCAGCTAGTCCAGAGCCCATCCTTGCACACATCACGTTAAGTTGTGTCTCCTAGGTGCACCACTGCACATTTACCAACACTGCATTTCAGCTTTCGTTTTGTCCCCCACTATTGTGCCATTTTTCTGTACATCTTTACAGCATCCTTTCATTTCCACTCTTCTGAATAATTTAGCATTAACAAATTTGTCTTCTCACTCTTCCCTCCTTTTTCTGGGACATTTTTTAATATGTTTATTAAAAGCCTTTTGAGAGGGAGCTTGTTGAAAGCTTTTTGAAAGTCCTTGCACTATGCTGTGAAAAGCCTTTGAAAAGGCTTGTACTCTCCATGCACAACCCCTACAAGTAGAAGCACCTCAAATAGACAAATGGTTTTGCCTAAATGTCTCTGTCCTTCACTTCTCCTCACAACAATATAGGTCAATAATGCCCTTCTTTTGCAAACTATTTTAGGGGTTTGGGGAGTAAAGATCATATAAGTGCTAGCATTTAGTATTTCTTAATTTAGCTATTTCAATAACGTCTTATGTGGTGAATGCTTGAAGGAAGCCATAGGAAGAGCACAAGCTGTTCTTTAATTGTATCTGGCAGCCATAATAATTAATAATTGTAAAGCAAACATTGTCTACATTTGAAGTATGCAACTACTACAGTGAAAGAAGATTATAATGTATCTTTGCTTTTAAAAATCCCTCAAAGCCATTATGTTCTTTATTAACCATATTCTGGAGTGTATTTTCGTATGCAAGTGGGCAATTCAAGAAGTGCAGAGACAAATATGACGCAGTACACATTTTAATCGAGATTAAAATAAATTCAAAGACATTTCGAATTATTACTAAAGTTAGTAAAGCAAATTCCCATATCCTTCCCGTGGCTATTCAACGCAGCTGAACTTGCAAGAGAAAGATTAAAAAAGTCCATCCCTCACCCCAGCAAATAAAGAAAGTAACAATAAACCCCTCTTATTGAATGACTGATTATTTTAAGAAAACCTGCTTGTTTTTTACAATGTACGCTGTGTTCTGTCTTGACACAGTGAGCCACAACATGTAATAAATTTTAAACCAATTTTGTCTGTGAATGCACACTATCGATTTAAATAGCATTTATTCACATTGGATTGCTTTAAGAGGACAGTAGATGAGCAAATAGGAAACTTTGTGAGCCTCTGCTTGCTATCTGCTGAATGCCAGACCATGCAAGGGCTGGACTGGCTTTTCTCATTCCACCCTGAGTAAAAGGGAGTGTTCAGCTGTTTCAGAAGCAGATTTGGCACCTATCTGATGTGGGAGTTGTAACCTGGAGGGTGCTCCCCAGCACCTATTATCTACCAGACACAATAGAGCCAGTGCAGGTTGCTTTCAGTCCTACCTTAATTTTACCCAGAGTCACTTACGAGCAGGAGGGTGATCACTTCTCCTACTACATCCGCCCTACCAATAGTAAACAAAGCTCTCTTTGAGTCTTCTTCGCCAACCATTAACATCAATAACAGTTCTGCTGCAGATAGAGCTTGGACAAACTTATGTTTCCTTCTTGGTTTCACCCCTAGCTCTGATATCACTCTGCATTCTGTGTTATCTTAGATCTTGTAGGCACTGTGCTCAGATCATGATCAAACAAAGCCTTAAGGAGAACACAGGGAATGAAAATGTAAATTATACCGTGTCACTAGTACTCCCACAAAACAGGTGGGAAATTCAGTTGTCAAGGAGAGGAAGGAGAATAATGTGTGAAATGTCCAACTGCATATCTCCTTTCCAGACATTATAGTTAATGTCAGTAAATTTTGGCCAGCCCAAAAAAAATATTCATTCATCCAGATCTTGATATGATGGCTTCTTTTACACTGCTTTAAATTTTTGTTTTCAATAGACACCTAATTTTCTGTGTGCCAGGTCACGTCTTCCAGACTGTACGCTGCATGTACTGGCACAAGGGAGGCAGGAAGGTGAGAGGGTGCACTGGAACCTTAAGCTGACACTTTCTGGGTGCAGGGGCTCCCAGCTTCCTGCCTCGGGGAGCACACCTTCCTCTCTTCAGTCTGAGGTAGTACACCAAGGCCTTTTCCTCTGCTGAAATGCTCCTCAGTGTGCATGGACGCATTTATTTTTCTCTAGAAAAGCAGAATTTATTTATTCCTTCCCCCTTTCATGGTGCTTCTTTTACCACCTGAGTTTCCTACCTTTTTTTGCAAGATAATGACGTATAGGTAGTCATTAACATTTCAGTACCCTTGCCGTCTTTAAGGGTTTGGTTGACTACGGTCAGAGTGCAGTGCCTGCAAGTCTTAGATGATACAGGACACAGAGGTCTCTGAGACCTTACCCAGTTGTAACATAAAGTGCCATTCACATTGGTGACTTTGTACGTTTGTATGGATATTACATTTAAGGTAATTCCCTCATATAACCTAATAAACACATTTAGCACAGACTACCCTACATTCTGCATTTAGGTGACTTTTTTAATCTAATTTGTCATTAGGAAACTAGCAGGAGAAACCATGATTCTTGTTAGCAGCTGAATGATATACTTGTAATCTCTATTTCAGAAGCTGCTGTGGGAAACAACCTCATAGCTTGCTGTTTCTTCTGCAATCCAGCTGGTTTGTGCTAAACTGATGTTTGCTGTATTAAAAGCCTAAAATTGCTATTCTTAAATTTAGGTTTTATTGAATTTAATCATTCTATTTTTAAAACTGCACTGCAGTTAATGATCCAAACAGATCAATATTTATAACCGGAGTTGTGCAAACTAAATACATTAATAAGTAAAATAGATATACTTGTACTTTCACATAAAACTTAATTAATCTGATGTGAATTGTAGGCATTTTTAATTGGAATTATCAGCCAAGAAAAATAAAGTGTTTACCTCTCTCTGCAAAGAAAGAGAAATTCTGGTTATTTCCAAAGAATAGGTATCAGATTCTGATCTAGTTCTGTTTTTACACAAGTGAATTAAGCTCAATTCCTTCAAGCAAAACCTTAATTTAAAAGAAGTGAAAGAGCAAGACCATGCCTGTAGGGGACAGTATCAGGGAAACTGGTCCTTCTGGTAAGGGTCAGCAAAGAATCAGATGAAGGTACAATAACTTCACTTGCGAAAACAAGATGTTGCACTGTGCATGAGAAAACAAACCTAACCACTTAAAAGAGTGAATTTGCTGAGGCTCAGGCCCATGGTGGTTGTGAGTATTTTGGTTCTGGAATTAGCTAGAACACACTTGGCTCTGCATCCTTTGCATGTCACTCCCGAGCAAACTTGCCTTGGATGTGCTTGTGTAGTCACCCTCTGCGTTAAGATATGTTGAGGCCTGTCATAGACATGACAAAAGTGTCAGTAGACTTTGCAGTCTAAAATAAGTGGATATGTGCCATATGCATTTCCTTCTTCATGTGTATGTGGACAATACGTCTACCCTTTTCGCTGGGTGGACAGGAGTGAATTTCTGTCATCTTTCTATTCCTTCTTTATTTTGGCTCCTGGAACAAATTTGTCTAGTCCCCAGTCTGCTTTATTTAGGACAGTGATGACTGGATCCCAGATGGATTCCTGGTTGTCCCAGACTGTCAGAACTCTTCTCGGGGGAAGAGAATTCAAGAGCGCACAGTGTCAGGTCATCAATGCTGGCTTTACACAGTCAGAAAATCTCCTACTGAGTGTAAAGTCTGCTAGGTAGGAAGATCTGATCCCATAAATAGGATAAGAATAAAACATGTCTATTCTGTATAACCAGAATTACATAAGACCACAGTTCATTCACTTTTGTGCCCAGGGGAAAAAAAAAAAAAAAGGTCCTGTTTTTTTCTCCACTTGAGCTATTAGATTAAGAACCTGACACTAGTAGCTGCCATATTATATTTGTCCATAGATAAGTCTCAGGTACTAGTTGTTTAAGACTGGTATTTTTCTAAGTTGCACATACAGGTGTCTGCATGGTGAGGTTTTGTTTCTTCTTATCTGCTTCACATACACTTTGGTCCATGTTAAGTCAGTTATACACCAGAAAAAAAAAAAAAAGAATCCATTGTCAACAGTAATTGCCAGCAAGAGATTCCCTCCCTCCTCACCTGACCCCAAAATTGGTATTAAAAATGGTTGAACTGCTAATGAAGATGAGACAAACCCCTGAGAATACTTCTGAGAATACATTTGTCAAGGAGAATTTTAGTCAAGCCCTTTCTTGAAGGACCTAACGAGTATGCAGGGACTTGCTGCTGTAGCCAAAAAAAAAAAGTATGCATGCTTGTGTGTTGTCAGCAGACCTGTCAATACATTTTTCTATGTAAGAGGGAATATGGACCCCCACATCTTGTTTGCCTGCAACAATAAAACAGTTGCAGGTTATTGTCTAGTTAAGTTTTAGATTTCCTAGGCAAGAAAAATCCATGCATTCTCAGATTCACCCTCATCCAACTCAAATTAATTTCTGAATAAGCCATATCTGAGATTCTGGTAGATGGATAGACACTATAAGGCTTTTTGCAGTTCTGAGTGATGCAGCTGGTGTTGTCAATTCAGTTTAGACAATTTTAAAATACCTGAGAATCCCTAGGGGAAGTTGTTTTGTGGTTCAGTAGGTTTGGCAGGGGTGGTACTCCTACCCACGTTGCCAAATTCCTTCCTTTTGCTTGTTCATGGGGAAAGCGATGTCCATGTGTGAGGAGTAGCACTTGATTTTTCCCCTTACTGACTAGATAAGCAATAGTTACAGACCGAACTCCTGCAAAGAGTTCCTCCTTCCCTCCCTGTGTCGCGTTTTGCCTACAAGACCATCAGCTCGGCTTTTAATTATTTTTTTGCCATTGCATTTAAATCCAGAGGGGAACCTGTGGCACCTGTGGATTTCAGTGTGACTCTGATTTAGATGGCAAATGGGACAAGGAGGAATGCCATCTCTGTGGCTGGTCCTTCATAACCGTTACAGTTTGTTTCTGGAAATGTGGAACAGGTGCAAGAAATGAAGAGGTGTGCAAGGGCCAAAGTCTCCCTGTTTAGTGCAAATTTCTGTGGGAAGTTTGTGAAGACCTGCAATGTACTGTTCTGTGCATGGTTTCTATCTTCTGGGATTCTTCAGCTACCCAGTGACATGGGAATCTGACCCTGTTGCAAAATTTAGCTTCAGAAATTAAGCTTTTGTGGTTTTGCTTAAGTTTCAAGCTTTGCTGGTTGCACAGTACCTGATCTTTGTGCGACCCAGTACCGTATTATCCTCCCCAGCCTACACTCTGACAGCATTTAAAAGAGGCGTGAATTTTCTCTGTTCATCTCAGTGGGATGTGTAATGCCCCACACCTAAAATTCAGCTTACTAGCTATTTTGCTCCTGCTCATTTCAGCTAATAGAGCCAGCTAATAAGATTCTTTTACTGTACGTTCCCAACATATGTTACACATCCTGTGTTAGAGACTCTGCATAATTGTTTGATGCACTAACAGGTACTGGAAGAGTGGGAGTGAAAGAAAATGTTAGGAATTTCAGTCTATTTAACAAGTCATTTTTACCTTTGCCAGACAAAGGAGGTAGAAGGCGAGGCTATATCACAACTCCTTTCTGAAGATCAAGTCACCTACCTTGTTCTGGTTTGATTAGACTAAGCCAAAATTTCAGATTCTGGCTTCCAAAATTGATTTACCTATTTTTCATATGTAATTGTGCAGCACAGTGGTGGCCAAAACCAGATTGTGCTGAAATCCTGAAGTTTACTCCATTTCATAGTAAAATAAAGACAGAGCAGGTGACTAATTAGAGGCCCTTTCTAATATTTCTAGAAGACACCACAAATGTCACTGTTGCTCCCAACAGGATCTTCTCCCAGAATTTAAGCCCAAAGACTTGGAGGCACCACCTGCATTTCCCATACTGCAAAACCCTGCAGGTTTGTGTTGCCATATTAGGCATTGGTCTTGACTTTGACTCCCTTAGGTATGGCAATAAATAGTACAATGATACAATAAAATAATAATTACTGCTTCCCATGGGTGTTGAGTATGGGTGTACTCTTGTTGCTACAACCAAAATAAATCATAAAATACTCTATGACTATCTGATCTAGTTATACTCAGTCTCAACACTGTCAAAACTGCAGGACCCTACAGACTTGTTATAAGTGAAGGAAGGCCCAGTTTGCTATTTCCACTGCTCATTTTTTCCTAGAGGTACTCAACCCAATAATCAACTGGATTTTAAATGAGTTATGTTCCAACATGACCACATTGGTTGCAGCAGAGTTTCTTGAGATATGAAGATGTGTTCTTTCTTATTCAAACAGTCTTTCCTTATATGTAAGGAATTCTCAGATGTCCAAACAGGGCAAAAGGGTTGGAGCATACAATTCTGGGTAGACTAGAGAGTTGGACAATCACCAACTATATGAAATTCAACAAGAGCAAATGCCAGATTGCGCGTTGGGCGACTCAATATGAGGACATCAAACTATTACAGTGTCCAGAGGAGGATGACCAAGATGGTGAAAGGGCAAGACTTATGAGGAGCAGCTGAGGTCACTTGGCTTGTTCAGCTTGGAGAAGAGAAAGCTGAGGGGTGACCTCATCACATTCTACAACTTCCTCAAGGGAGGCAGCAGAGTGGGAGGTGCTGATCTCCTCTCTCTTCTGACCAGAAATAGGATACGAGGAAATGGGATGAAGCCGCATCAGGGGAAGTTCAGACTGGATGTTAGGAAAAGGTTCTTCAATGGGAGGGTGGTCAGTCACTGGGACAGGCTCCCAAGGGCAGTGGTCACCACATCAAGCCTGTCAGAGTTCAAGAAGCATCTGGATGACGCTCTTAGTCATATAGTTTAGTTTTAGATAGTTCTACAAGGAGCAAGGAGTTGGACTCAATTATCTTTATGGGTCGCTTCCATCTCGATATATTCCATGATTTCTGTGATCTACATCTACCAGGAATTTGTTACTTTCAGTCAGAGTACAAAGCTGAATTACGAAGTCTTCAGAGTTCACCTGATTCAGCTCCAGTTGACTGGTAGCCTAAGTAAATAAAGTGATTCCACTCTAGGAGATCTTAGGAGATTAATTTGATTTCATCACCATTGTAAGGATTTCTGAGGACATGCACAGCCCATATTCCTTTTACATCACCTCTGATTATAGTATCTTTCCAGGAGAATGAGAAGAATTTGTATTTTATTGTGTTACTTGTATCATGATTTGGGTGATTGAGAATGCAGAGCATGCCTTTGCTTTTGTCTGTTCTTGCTCGGAAATTCCCTTTGTAATCAGACGCTTACTCTCATTGACTGTAATGGAAGGAAAACAGCCCTTGACACACAAGAAAGGACTAATGAGAAAGGTCAGGTGAATGAATAGCTCTTTGGAGCAGAAGCTGGGTTTGAGAAACAGGATAAAGCAAGCTACAAAGCCAGGGCAAGGTGAGCATGCCGAGTGGGATTTGGCATCTGCCTGGAGGCTGGTGCTGCGCTGTTTCACTGTTCCAGGCAAGGCATGGTGGGTTGCACAAAGGAAACAAGTCCAGCCAGATGATCCCACTCTCGGTTTAGGGTCCCTTTGAGTCAAAGGTATGAGAGAATTTTATTCCATCTTAAAGGCAAGAAGTGAAAGCAGAAACAACATGGATTCATCTTCTGATTCCTGTAGTTGTTTCCAGAGCCTAAGAAACAAGTGAACAATTTCTACCCAGACTGAGCATCCTCAGGGTAAGGAACTGACTGACTCAGCCCTGTATCAACTTGCAATGTGTATATCCCTGCAATACAAGTCAGCAGGCATTTGTTTTCTATGCCATAAAAGACCAAGCAAACATATCATTATTATTACTATTATTTTTATTGTTTTGTATTTTAGGCTTGTATTGGGGGACTGTGAATATTTTTTTTTTCTGAAGAAGGAACTAGCAAAGAAGATTAAGTGATCTAATAATTTGTAATAATGAGTACTGCATTTGTGAGTACTACAGAACGTTATATTCTGGCTTTTGGGACCATGCATGCTTTTTATAGGGGAATAAATAAATAATCAGTTGTGACTTCAAAATATAACAGTCTTCAGAAGGAAAGGGGAGAGAAATTAATGTTGATTCAGAAGGGAACTACTGTTCTAATTTGCCATAATTTTAACAAGGAGAGATCTGTTGAGTGCTTACAGGAGAACAACGTGTAGTTAATACTTCAAGTTAAGTACCAACTTGATTTTTTCCCTCTTTATTCTTGGATCCAAGTATGAGTGATCCACAGAAATAATCAGAAATTATTGAAAGTTTTCAGACCTTTTTTAAGGTAATGAAAAGGAGCTTTAGGTTTTAATACCTTTCTTTGTATCTTGCTTCACTTTTCAAAACTGGATGAACTTCCCTATGCAGTTCACCTCTGAACTATCACTGTAAAATCTGATCTTTTACTACAATTTATGGCAAACTGGATATTGATTTACTCACAGCAAATGATAACATACACTAAGAGTAGTCACATAGGATCAGTAGAAAGACTTGGGCAGTAAAATGCAACTTACATTTTCAAAGTCTGGCCTTACAGCAATAAAAAAGGTTAATTTGAAAAGCTTTCCAGAGTTTGAGAATTATTGATATTCCCCATTTTGAGGAAACCAAAGTCAAATTATTTGTAATGAAAATATGTACAGAACTTTTGTTGAATATGAAAGCTTGCTATTTGCTTTGGAAGTGAAAAGGGATTGTAGGTGTTTTACCTCCCTTACTGAGAAGAAGCAATTCACATGAATAGCCAGTGATATTGCTCACAAAGGGAAGTTGAATTCTCTTCTGGCCTTCAATAATTATAAGTCATATTGTGCCCCTGGCTGTAAAACAGATCTTCTCACTTCAGGAGGCACACTGCTGACCACTGGTACAAAATTCAGCATCCAGCTGGTGTAGTAAGCTGCACAAGGAGACAGTGCGATTATAATAGTCTTCTGAAGAACTTTTGTGGCCCTTTCTAAGCATGGAAGACCCAACCAGTCATGCAGGTAATTTCTGGACTTCCAGGGCGAATCATGGTCTAGATTCTTTGGCCCCAAAAGTATTCTTAAGCCAGCCAGAAAATCATAGACTAGTCTGAGAAAATTATATTGTCACTTTTCTAGTGACACTGACAAGACATTTGTCTTTCAGTGAAGTTAATAACACAGGTTGAGTAGCAAATCACCATGCAGCTGCCGCAATTCTTCTCCTCCACCATGAAAGCAGGAGAAATCCAAATCATACTCAGATATGGTAGACGAGACATTTCCTGGGAAAGAGGTGTCAGGTGTAAAAGTGCCTGGACCACGGAGGTGGACGTGGGAAGGTCAGTTACCAGTATTGCAGCCGCATTGCCTTGCCTGTGCAGCAGGCAGAGGAGTTCTGGGGTGGTGTTCCCTGACTGCACAGGGACCATACTGCAGGACAACGCCTGGGGCTTCACCACCCCTCAACCACACTCTGTCTTCCAGGGTAAAAACATCTGGATATCTGAGCAAGAATGAGGAGTGCAAAGTGCACTCAGAGTGTACCTGTCCTGCATTTGAGACCTAGACAATATTACTGCAGATGACATTCTCTTTCCGAACACCTCCAGGCAGAGTGCTTTGGAGCAGGTGTGCAGTCAGTCTGCTCCAGAGAGGAAAGTCATCTGCAGAGAGGATATGGGCCGGTCTGCACTACTTTGCCGTGGACCCATGGCCAGTCTGAGGTGGGTGCCTTTAGCAAGGTGGATGCAGCCATTGGGCACTTCCGCTGATGCCTGGTAAGCGTGCTGGCAAAGATCCTTGTCAGTGCCATGGAAAACTACTCCACTTTGGAGAAGAACTATTAACAATTGAGCCGATACAAGGACTTCCTACCACTGGTAGCTTTGTGTGGTTTATATTTAGTTGTTTAGCAAGTGCCTCATTGTAGAGTTGATCTGTGTTTTAAGAGGACATTGGCATTTTATAGTTAAAGATTAGTTCACTGCATGGTTGCACTTGCACATGTCCTTCCTTCCAGAATTCCTTGTGGGATGTTTATTTCCCACTTCTGAAGTGTTATTTCACCTTTTAAGAGAAGTGATCAGTTCCTAGGCAGGAACTGATAGATACAGCCTCCAGGTGATGTATTTACCATTTTAGGGTATAGAGAGCGAGGGCAACATTTGTCAAAAGTACCAGATACAAGCTGTTGAAGAAGAAAATAGTGGGGACACTTCTGGGAGGGGGGGGAGGGGTAGGTATACCTGAAATAAAAAGATTTTATGGCACCCCATACACAGAACTGAGAGTGCTAGCCATTAGCTAATACCAGAGTCCATGGCTTTTTCCAGGTGCCCAAAGCACAAGGCAGTCAGAGGACATGGATATCACAAAACAAGAGACAAACAGCCAAATTCAGCATTTCTGTACATTCTCTTTAACTCAGAGTAATTCCACTCACACCAGAGGAAATATTCTTGTCAGTATTATTAGTAGCAATATCTGACTCAAACTTTGGAAAGTAATGTTAGTCTTTGACACAGTAAATACTCAGTTTTCTGTTTACCTTCTTCATGTTAATAATTTAAAGTTTATGCTGTAGTAAATAATATAATAGTACATTTTTATTAGATTGAGTAGACACTTTTACATTCAGTTATTAGCTGTTTAGACATTGTTAAATGGGCTGTTCTCAGAGATGCTGATCTTTGGATAACCCTTTTCTCTCCAAACGCACATTCCAAACCACAGACCATTTCCCTTCTTTAAATCTTATTTTTTTTCAACCGTTGTCATCGTCGTCGTCTTCTTCTTCTTCTTCTTCTTCTTCTTCTTCTTCTTCTTCTTCTTCTTCTTCTTCTTCTTCTTCTTCTTTAAACTGAACGGCAGATTTTAGTTGTACCTGCAGTTTTTTAGTGTTTGTTTTTGTTGGGGATGGTGTGCGTGGATATTTTATTAATGCTCAGAAGCAGCGTTATTTATGATTCCTTATGATTCTTTCTCCCTCCCCTCAGAAAAAGACATATGAATTAGTGCAAAGGAATATATAAGGAACTTTTTTAGTGGTTTATGTGATCAGTAGAGAGCTAGCACAGAGCCTTCCAGAAACTCTTGGCAGGATGCTGAAATGTTCATCACAGATGAGTGGTTGATTGCAGAGCTGAATCAATCTGTGATTACATTACAATATAAGGGCCAGTTTCTGCAAGCCCTTATTCATGCAAGCAATCCTAATGGAGGCAAAGTTAAGAAGGAGAAGAAAGCTGAAATAATCAAATTCCTTTCAAGCATAAAAAATATTCTGAGGAGTGAAGGGGTTAATGCCTTGAAGACTGGCTTTTCCCTGCATTTTCCATCAGCTGCATACAATGTGAAATGAAGAGAATTAATTTAATAGTTGCTAATGGCTCAAGCAAAAGCAACCTCTGTAAAACCCAGTCCCTCCAAAAATGTAGGTATTGCTGACTCATTCTGCAATTCAGAGAGGGTATTACGTCCAGTAATCTGTTTACCTTTGAAAGTCTACTCAAAAGTTCCTTAACCAGGAGTGGCTTCGACAGATGGATAATTCATGGCGCACCCATGTGAAGCTTTTACTTGAAAAAAGTGTGTTCTTTTGTTATATGTTGAATGCCATAAGAAGTGTAATTGCAGTTAGCCCATGTTTTCATTGTTATCCCTAGCCCAGCTTAAAAATACGGAAACTTGACATGATGTGTTCAAAAGACAGAGGAATATATGTTAAAAATATAGGCACAAGAAAACGTAATGGGTTGTATAATGTGCCTCCAGCATTGCTTATTCCATGATTCCAAAAAGCATTTAAGAGTCCGTGCTTAAATTTAAACTATGCGTTTAATAAAACCTGTCTCTATGTAAAGCATTTAAGCTTATACTCAGCTTGAAAGCTGTGGTCAAGTTGTACTGATGTGGATAGAGAAGGTGCATCCAAACTGATCAGCATGAAGTAAATATGGGCTATGCAAAGCCCACCAATACCCGAGGAGGTGTATCAGACCCTTATTTAGAGCATTTGCCAAAGTGGGGTCATTATTTTGTGCATTCCACAGTGCTGTAATGTACCCCTAACATGGATGGGGCAGGGTTCAGGTGGGATGCATTGTCTGTCCTACCTGACCTTAGATTTAGCAGCGGAATTGGAAAAAGTTTTTGAAGTACACTCCAGCAGGAGAAATATCTGGCATTTCCCTCCCCACTTTCTTGGCCCTATAGTATAGAAAGTCTGGCTTCTCCCCAGGTTCTCTGCATTTCAGGAGACAGTCTCCAGGCACCCCTAACTCTGCCTCCGACAAGCTCTGCATGCAGAGTTAAGGGAGCAATTTCATGAGCATCCTTGGGGCCCATGAAAGGTACTGAATAATCAGGAGATGGAAGGAGAGTGTAGGAAGAGCAAGTTAGTTTAAAATTTCTACTTTTTTTATTGATAGAATCTGCATATACAAGTATGGAAAGATTCAGTTTCAGCTCTAAGGATGTTATTTCAGTTATCCAGCACAGAGTTGCCATTGGTGCAAGGAAAAGTACGGCACTCAGTTTTTCCAATGCCCTTTCATTTTAGAAACAGGTGAGAAAAGATTCCTACTAGACACTGGTCCCAGCATATGAGGGGAATGTGTGTATTTAGGGATTTGTACAATGCACCAGAGGGTGCATGTTGTCTTAGTTTTGGTCCTGCAAATTCTAAGATGGAAACGTTATAAAGTGTCCAGTCTGTTTTTTAAAGAGTTTTTAAACCAGACTTTTGAATAGGCACATACTGAAGCTTTGTTGCTGGGTATGGGGGGAACAACAGGAGATTCAGGAGTGCAGGGCTATGGTATGGACAATGTTTTATGGACCAGAGTACAAGGAGTTAAACAGTAGTGGTACATTTAAAGTAGTTTCACACTGGAATGTTGCAAATCCTGATGTTTCTCTCAAGGCCTTGCCATAGAGACAGATGAGATGCACAGGCTGATACAAAGCCACGCAGCCTGGCCAGGTTTTGGCAGCCTCGGGACTGAGTTTACAGACTATTTTGCTTTTCTGTTCAAATAAGTTCTCCTAAAGCTTTAGGCATTCCTGAAAAGCTACAGTGAAAGGGACAGGGTATTTTCCCATGGGCTCCATGGCTCTATGGGAGAAGCTAGTGTGCAGTCTGCAGTGGGGAGGGAACTCTGTCATGAGTGGGGAGAAAATGGGAGAAGACTCAATTCGGGAAATGTCACAGAAATGGGCTACTCCTTTAGGAGTTTTCTGTTTTCTGTTATTGGCCAGTGACAGAGGACGTTCAAGCAAAGATGAGTTAGTGCTGTGTTTGATCAAATGTAGTAATTTTGGCCCAGGAAATTCATTCAGATGTTAATAAAAAAGGAAAACTGTGAAATCATGGCATTTGCAGGATAGTAGGGAGGCTTTGTCTTCCTTCCTGCAATTTACCCTCCTTCATTGCTCAGGCCCAAATGACAATGTGGATAAATGGCTATTATTGCAGGACCTGGCTTTGTACGCCTTCTGCAATGGTAGGAGGAAAATTAATACAGAAGCAGCAACCTGATGAAAGCCATTGTAACAATAGCCATTCTTTGTGAAGTGCTGCATCCTAAACTGATTTTCACCAAATGTTTACAATCGTGTATCTCTCTGGCGGAGCGGAGACGTTCTTGTTTACCGTATGATTTCATCAGCTCCTACAGCTTGAAACACCACGAGGCACCCTGCGCTCTAACACAAAATAGCTGACGGATTCTCAGTGTAGGGGAATTGTACAAGACCCCTCCCACCCCCAAAAAACCCTACCCAAACCCAAACTCCTCAGGCTTCTGGAGTTCCTCCTGATGTTTCTTCTTTGATTTCACTTCTGGGGGAAAAAAAAAAAAAAAAAAAAAAAAGGTACGTCTGAAAACTACACTGAAAAGAGAGAGGGGCAGGGGGAAATATGTTCCTCAAGTGTTTTGAAGGATAGAAATTACCTGCTTTTTGTGAGCGGTGTGCAATGAATTCAGTCTGGGCATTAGTTATCCAAATTACCTCTTCCTTTTATCTAACATAAAACCCACTGTCACACTCTTAAATAATCTTTCATTTTTGTCTGTAGATGCAATATCGGATATTTAATTAGGCCAATAATTATTCATGCATTAGTGTGAACTTTTTGAAGTATAATGGTAACTTGTTAAATGTATAATTATTACCACTGATAATTAGCAACTTTTTTTTTTATGTACATCACTGGTCCTGTAGAAAAAAAAAGTTTGCAATACTGAATGGTGGAATTCAGTGGAATTTTAATCTACTCATACAACCTGAGTTAAGATTGAAGACTTGACCTTCCTCAGGGAGAAGCCCCAATGTATTGTAGTCTTGGTTATGCGGTTGTACTCTACGTTTCTAAGAAGCTGCTGTTTTGAATTTCCTCCTAATATAATGCTTTCTGTTGGCTTTGCAACAGGAAAATTTCATCCTTTGTGTCATTGTTATGAAAAACTTTAAGTCTCCTTTGACGCAACTAATTCTGTGTGCAGTCCTTTTTTTTTTCCTTTCTTTCTTTTTTTTTTCCTTTGGAAATTCAAATAGCAAGCATTTGATACCACAGCTGAAATTCTCTGTGAGGAAGTTTATTTTTAAAGATCCAAGTCTGATGCATATTTTCCATTTCACTTTAGAAATTTAAATGACAAAATACTTCAGCAAACTTGAAGATAAAATGCTCATTCCTGCTAAATGCTTTGGAAGTACTTCTCTAGCCTGACCTATTCTTTTTATTACTGTGCATGACTATGTTGCATATAAATTTTAATGTGTGTGTGTCCATATATATATAGGTAGGTATCCTATATATGCAGCATACGCTCCCTATATGTGCAATTTATGCACACATACATTCTTTAATGTAACATTAGATACAGAACCATACATTATACAACATTATATCTTCTCTATTATTCACTCAGAAGTTAAACATTTTAGAAGCTGAGGTACATCATGTAATCATAAGTCTGGTCCTATGTATTTTGCAGTCTTTAACTGGGTGATCACCCATTACTTCTCAAATAATGCATCCGTGTGCAGCTTGATCTGTATGCTTAGAAGTTGAAGTATTTTAAAAACAAACATTTCTCCACTCCCTTCTGCAGGAGTTTAATCTTATGTCATTTGACATCAGTGAAAACATTTTTACTGACTTCCATGCTGCAGGATGTGGAACTCCACTCCCAAAGCTAGTCCATTCTCTGTGCAAATGTAACTTAAACATGGTACTTCAAACCCTGAATTGTCAAACTTTCCCTTCATTGTTTCACAGGTATAGTAGTATTTGCATGAATTTTATTTCAAACCACTTATTCTTTCTTTTTTTTTTAATAAAAATTATTTATAAAAAAAATTTACTGGAACTACTGATCAATTGCTTTCTGATGCTATGAAAGACTTCTATGTATACTCAGCTTTGCACAAGTAAGGCATCATAGCAAAAAATTGCTGTCCAATTTTTAGAGGAAGTTCATGTTTTTTATTATTTTTTAACATAAACTTTCTGAGGACAATTTTGATTTTAATTTTTAAAAAAAGTGCAACTAAAAATGGTTCCAAATAAAAATCTTTTTATTGAACTGCTTCACCTTAGTCCTTAGTAGAAGTTGTAAATGAATCCTTTTACGTACATCATTCTCTTCTCTGGGCTTATCTTCCTATTCAGATTGTATTTTCATCTTGTCTTCCATTTCATCACCAGGAGAATCTATAGCATACCAAAAGATGAGTATGCAGCTAGAGAAATCCCAATGTTTGAAGCTACCTAGATTGAAGAAACAGTTTGAACCCTCAGAAAAACACCAATAGCTTCGAATCTGGATTGCTGATATGAATGAAATGTAAAGGACTTTAGAGGTGGCATCTAGATATAGTTCTTCCCTAACCAAGTTACAAAGTAGATAAAAAGAAATAAACCAAAAGAGAATGATCAAGAAGAGCAATTAAAAGTTAAATAGTTCCCTGCTGTATTAGAGTGGCAATAACCTTTTGTTGCCTTGATTTACTGCTTTGTAAATTGGGAATATCATGGCTGTTTCCGATGTTTATACAGCACTTAACAGATAATTAGGATTGACTACATGCTAAGTATTTCAGCCATACGTGGTATTTTAATGGCAATATCCAGACCTGCATATCAAAGCAGGGTAAAACCGGTTTTGGCATACCTCATGTGGGACAACAAAGGATGCTTTCTTTGCCGTAGCCCATTTCCTTTCCTGTGCTTGGACTGTATGGACTTAGAAGAACTGGTACCTGGAGCAATAACGTAGTGGAGTTTTGGATGTAAACAGATCCTCGCATAAAATTGCTTTCTTTCTGTAACAACTGGGTATAGCTCCTGATGGTCAGTGAATTCAGTCCATTAGGAGGGTTGTTGGTAACCCCAGTGAAGACTGGGCTGGACAAGAAAGTTGTTGAGTCTGCTGCTCCGTTGATCTCCATTTACATAGATTGTCCAATGAAACTAAAATCATGATTCTAAATATAACAGGGCTGGAATATTAAATACTGTGTGTAACCATTGGGCTGTATTTCCTTTTGTGTGTGTGTGTGTGTGTGTGTGTGTGTGTGTGTAAGGGTGATATATAAGGAAAGATATAGTAGAATCTTCTTTTTAACTCCTTCAACCTTGCCCTTTCTGTGGCTGGCTGGGCCCTCTGGAAAGTGCTGTGCCTTAGAAGATTATTGTCTATGCAAACTTGGTGGGAGGCACACAGCCTATCACCACGCTGAGCTCAAGTTAATATATGCCGCCTCTTGGTAAACCTTGCTAATTTGGGTTCAGCACCATTCTAACTTTAATTAAATGGCTTAGAAGTCATTCAGAGGTGGCTCATATCTTGGCTCGTATACCCATTCATAGGAAGAGCAAAATTTGTCTGCCCACAGTGATATGGCAAATCTGCACAGTTATCAATGAAGTTCTTTACTGAGTTGGTATAACTTGACTATGACTGTAGTGGCCTGACTTACTAGAATCAGTGTCAATGTTTTATTAGTATTTGCCATCAGATGTTCAGGGAGTCGGGGCAATGTGCATTAAAACATTGCATCCTTTAGTCAGAAGCATAAAGGAAATTATTTTTATCTGTTGCATTTTTTACCTCCAGAAAGTTACCACAATAGCAACAAAAACTTTCTGAATAAATAATGTAAACAACATATGAGAAAAACAGCCAGCAGTGTCATAAAGTTAATAAAGAATATATTTTGAGTTGGATTGAAAATGATGTAATCTTTCTTTCTTTTTTTTTTTTTTCTTGCAGTTATGATTTCTTTTCTGTTTTAAAATAATGGTGAGAGCAATCGACATCTGCCAAAAGCAAATGATGTGTCAGCTTACCGTAAATTCATTGTCAAGTCTGGGCAAATGTAAAAGTGCTAAATGTAACATTAATTGATCAATTTAACATACCAGAAAAGCTAAATTGCTCCATATGATGAAAATTCTCATTTTTGCCTTGTTCAGAATTTCCTTTTCAAGTGCAACTACTTTACCACTGATCAATGACCATGCAATGGAGATTAATTTCATATTCATTCTCCATTCTTGCAAATTATTTTAATTACTTCTGTAAAGGGTAATTGGCAAATCAGCAGAGGTTAGCAGATCATCTGGGAACATTTATACTGCCAATTTATCCAGTCTTGAATTGTCAATATTGAATTATTTTATTTTTTTGTTACAAATAATATGTATATACAGCTATAGTAAATGTAAGTGTTTTCTAGGAGAACCTGGGGCCTCAGGGTTCATGAGTTAATACGTTTGTTCTGGCTACTAAAGCTAAACTGAATGTTAATGCAACATTTCAAATACTATCTTCTGAAGTCTTTTGTAAAAACAATATGTTTGTATTGTAGCACAGGATTGCATTTATGTAATGAGAAAGCATAATGTGTTCAATAAATATTGAAGTTCTTGGCCTCCTGCTGAGCATTTGATATTGAAGCTTACCTAGTTATAGACTTTGAAATTGATGCCCCTTTTCATTCTGGGCTGAATTTGCACCTTTGCTACAGTAATTTCACTTTGCATCTCTGCACATAATTATTGTGAGACTGATTCAACAGGGGAACAATAAAGAGAGATATAGAGAGAGTTCTGTCTGAACAGCAGGCACTGTTGTATTATTTTAATGAAAATGGAAAGTTTGAGGAACTAAAACAGTAAGCATTGCAAAATGCCCAAAACAGGACGTCAGGCAGTAGTTTTCCAGTCCTCTGTTACCCTCACAGTATTTTCAGCTAAATTTCTGTGAAGTGAGTTAACTATTACTAGTGTAAAAGAGAGCAGAATTTTGGTCGCCTTAGTCTTTTCCACAGCAGAGTAAGGAATCCTGTATTAAGCATCCATCACCTGTAGCCTCCAAGCATTTAGGTGTTGATACAGATACCTGAGTAAGGAAATGAAACAAGGGTGTAAGACAGGCTTATATCTTCCTAACCCTAAACTCGGTATCAATTCCTCCTTATATATTAACTCTTCTGAGAACTCTTAATTAACTCCCAAGGCAAATGGACTCATGAAGGCAATTGGCTCTTTTCATTCTGTACCAGGTCATCATAGTTTTAAGTCATAAGTAGCTATAATATTTTGCTCTGTGAATGTGTGTATAATTTTAAAAGTTCATGTTAGTGCTGAAATGCCCTCAAAGCATGATTGTTTTGCACTGAGATAATGCACCTCAAGCGACATTCACAAACCGAGCAGATCCTTTGCGCCTTGGAAAGGGTTGTAATACAAGCACTTTGAGGACATACTAGTTTAGCAACACTCCTAGATTTGGGAGGATGGTGGTGGTCCCACAGAGGGCATTTCACTTTGCTGGCATCCTTTAAGAGCAGTCTACATAGACTGTGCCCACAGGAGAGTCAGACCCTAGGCAGAGTCCTACTGACTGAGTCATTGACATGAAGCAAGTTCTTCCAATCAAGTTAAGAGCAGCGCATTTCTCATTCATGAAGTTTTGGGCCCTTTGAAGCCAATAGGAGTTCTGCTGTTGTCTTGCAGTGTGGATGGTGTTTAAGCCCTGAATCTGCAATAAGCTAAGTGGTTGAGAAAGCAGGATGAGAACTCACGATTCCACAGAAATTAGTGAGCACGTGGGAGTAGTCTAGGTTTTTGGGAGGGAGGTTTTCCGAGACACGTAGGAAGTTACCCCTTTTTCAGATGAAACTAGCTACTGAATTTCTCCTTTGTATAATAACAGATCTCTCCCAGTGTCCTTATTATGGTTCGTTCAATAT
Source organism: Aramus guarauna (assembly GCA_013400195.1). Classification (NCBI taxonomy): domain Eukaryota; kingdom Metazoa; phylum Chordata; class Aves; order Gruiformes; family Aramidae; genus Aramus; species Aramus guarauna. The sequence continues at coordinate 197,268 of VXBL01000258.1, read as the reverse complement.
AAGAACAATAAAAGTGTACACAGAGGCCCAGCTACTCAGGCACTATAGATCCATTGACTTAAAAATCTGCCAAAAAAAATCAAAACAAAATCATGCACAGAGGGATCTTCAAATTTGATCTGTAATTAACTTTTTCTTAAAAAAAA